>CM019699.1:6815371-6820371 GCA_009760885.1 Achatina immaculata
TAGATAGATAGATAGATAGATAGATAGGTAGATTTATAGATGATTGATAGATAGACAGATACGACTGTTTTTCTTTTATTTCTTATCCCTAATTTATTTCATTGAATTTGCTTGCATGTGTAGGTGGTACGTTTCCTGTACTAAAACATACTACACATTGTAATTAATAGTTCAAAACGATAGTTTATTTTAGAAAAATATTAAGGTATATATATATATATATATATATATATATATATATATATTAAAGTGAGAGAGAGAGAGAGAGAGAAAAATAAATTAAATAAATAGCGTAAGAACATAACTAAGTAAACCACATACAGTCTCATATTCGAAAAAATGAACAGATATATATATAATTAGAAAAATATATAGTTGGAGACCGACATAAAATGATATAAACATAGACACCAGAGACAGACAGACAGACATGGAGAAATTTTTAGAAATAATAGATAGATAGATGGATAGATAGATAGATAGATAGATAGATAAGTAGGTAGATAGATAGATAGATAAATAGATATATAGATAGATAGATGTATAGATAGACATATTTATATATAGATAGATATATAGATAAAAAGATAGATAGATAAATAGATAGATAATTAGATAGATAGATACATAGATAGATAGATAAACAGAAAGATAGATAGATATATAGATATAGATAGATAGATAGATAATTAGATAGACAGATTGATAGATAGGTAGATAGATAGAGATAGATAGATAGATTGATAGATAGATAGATAGATAGATAGTGCTATAAATAGATAGATAGATAGACTGATATTTGTGTAGATAGATGCATAGATATATAAATATATCTTAAGAGATAGATAAATAGATAGATTGATAAATAAATATATAGTTGGATGGATAATAGATAGATAGATAGATAGATAGATAGATAGATAGATAGATAGATATGAAGATAGATAGATAGATAGATAGATAGATAGATAGATAGATAGATAGATAGATAGATAGATAGAATGATATATAGATAAATAAATAGACAGATAGATAGATAGATAGATAGATAGATAGATAGATAGATAGATAGATAGATAGATAGATAGATAGATAGATAGATAGATAGATAGATAGATAGATAGATAGATAGATAGATAGATAGATAGAAAGATAGATAGATAGATAGATAGATAGATAGTAAAATTGATAGATAGTAAGATAAATAGATAGATAGATAGATACATACATACATACATATGTACATTCATACATACAAATATAAATAGCTAGATAAATAATTATATAGATACATTGATAGATAGATAGATAGATAGATAGATAGATAGATAGATAGATAGATAGATAAATAGATAGATAGATATATAGATAGATATATAGATAGACAGATAGATAGATAGATAAATAGATAGATAGATAGATAGATATGTATATCGATAGATGATTGATAGATAGATAGATACGACTGTTTTTCTTTCATTTCTTATCCCTGATTTATTTTATTTAATATGCTTGCATGTGTAGGTGGTACGCTTCCTGTACTAAAACATACTACACATTGTTATTAATAGTTCAAAACCATAGTTTATTTTAGAAAAATATGAAGGTATATGTATATATATATATATATATATATATATATATATATATATATATATATATATATATATATATATATATATATATATATATAGAGAGAGAGAGAGAGAAATAAATTAAATAATAAGATAGATAGATAGATAGATAGATAGATTTATAGATAGATAGATAGATAGATAGATAGATAGATAGATAGATAGATAGATAGATAGATAGATAGATAGATAGATAGATAGATAGATAGATAGATAGATAGATAGATAGAGTAGATAGATAGATAGATAGATAGAAAAATAGACAGATAGATAGATAAACAAGAAGAATTCTATTATTTCGGATTTTTAAAAATTTTCTTTCCTAAATTCGCGCGTAGCTGGTATGTGTCTGTCAAAAACGCAAAAACATTTTTTCAGAAAATAGAAAACAAAACAAAGTAACGACTTTAGTGATATTTAACATTGTTAGAAATATATAGAATATTTTTGTAAAAAATATATCAAAACAATCTCTTTTATTCATCACTATTATTAAGCAGAAACAAATGAAAATAACACACTTCATAACTTGCTGTAGAATTATCTTTATTCCATGTTGATGAGATACTTTTTAAAATACATTATCATAAGAAATATTTTTATACCGATATAAGAACAGAAAAACAGAAACACAGATGGGAAGATAGATAGATAGATAGATATATAGATAGATAGATAGATAGATAGATAGATAGATAGATAGATAGATAGATAGATAGATAGATAGATAGATAGATAGATAGATAGATAGATAGATAGATAGATAGATAGATAGATAGATAGATAGATAGATAGATAGATAGATAGATAGATTGATTGATTGATTGATTGATCGATTGATTGATCTTTATTTCAAAAAGGTTAAGAATTGGGCACGCAGACCCGTCTAACATTCTGCCCTTTATCATACAACTTTCACTCTATTCCAGACATTCTACAAATATGCTGTTCATATAACAAACATAACAACATTGAATCTGAGAGACATAAAATAAAATATAACATTTACGTTTCGCTCTTACACATTCACTCAGTACAGAAGTAATTACATACATATATAAATGAATATCTACTAAACAAAATTTTCGGGACTATTCAGAAAACAATTAATTGTATTCGGTGTCTGTAAGAGCAGCTTAAGATAACTTTTAAGTTTTATAATTCATGGAGGCATGTAGTCGACATCAAATAGATATTGGGAAAGCTTGTAGTTGTAGGAAGGAGTATAATTTATATTTTTTATATAGGATGGGAGGGTATTCCAAAGATGAGCAGCAGAATAACTAAAGATTTTCTTGTAAAGATCAAGTCTAGGTTTTGGAAGACATATGTTGTTCAAGCGTTGGCTGCACTTTGGATTAAATTTAAACATATATATATATATAGTAGATAGATAGATAGATAGATAGATAGATAGATAGATAGATAGTCAGATAGATAGATAGATAGATAGTTAGATAGATAGATATATAGACAGAAAAGTATATGGAAAGACAGTATATAGATAAATAGATAGATAGATAGATTGATAGATAGATAGATAGATAGATAGACAGATACATAGATAGATAGATAGATAGATAGATAGATAAATAGATAGATAGATAGATAGATAGATAGATAGACAGAAAGATAGATAGATAGATAGATAGATAGATAGATAGATAGATAGATAGATAGATAGATAGATAGATAGATAGATAGATAGATAGATAGATAGATAGATAGATAGATAGATAGATAGATAGATAGATAGATAGATATATAGATAGATATGACTGTTCAATTATTTATCCTTGATTTATTTCATTGAATTTGCTTGCATTTGTAGGTCGTACGTTTCCTGTACTAAAACATATTAGAAATCGTTATTAACAGTTCAAAACGGTAGTTTATTTAAGAAAAATATGAATGCATATATATATATATATAATATATATATATAATATATATATATATATATATATAGAGAGAGAGAGAGAGAGAGAGAGAGATAGAGAGAAAAATTAAATATAAAGTGTAAGAACATAACTAAGTAAACCATATACAGTCTCCTATTCGGAAAAATGAACAGATATACATATAATTCGAGAAATATATAGTTGAATACCCACATAAAAAGATATACACATAGACAAAAGAGACAGACAGAGAGAAACGGAGAGATTTTTAGAAATGATATATAGATAGATAGATAATATATAGATAGATAGATAGATAGATTGATAGACTGATATTTGTGTAGATAGATACACAGATATATAAATATATCTAAAGAGATAGATACATAGATAAATAGATAAATACATAGATAGCTGGATGGATAGATAGATAAAATGATAGATAATTAGATAGATAGATATATAGATAGATAGATAGACAGATAGATACATTGATAGATAGATAGAAAGATAGATAGATAGATAGATAGAAAGATAGATAGATAGTTAGATTGATAGATAGATAGATAGATAGATAGATAGATAGATAGATAGATAGATAGATAGATAGATAGATAGATAGATAGATAGATAGATAGATAGATAGATAGATAGATAGATAAAAGATAATTAGATAGTAAGATACGACTTTTTTTATTTCATGTCTTATCCATGATTTATTTCATTGAATTTGCTTGCATGTGTAGGTGGTACGTTTCCTGTACTAAAACATACTACACATCGTGATTAATAGTTCACAACGGTAGTTTATTTAAGAAAAATATGAATGTATATGTGTATATATATATATATATATATATATATAGAGAGAGAGAGAGAGAGAGAGAGAGTGAGAGAGAGATAAATTAAATAAAAAGTGTAAGAACATAACTAAGTAAACCATATACAGTCTCCTATTCGGAAAAATGAACAGATATACATATAATTAGAGAAAAATAAAGCTGAAGACCGACATAAAAAGATATAAACAGAGAAAGCAGAGACAGACAGACACAGAGAGTTTTTTAGAAATGATAGATAGATAGATAGATAGATAGATAGAAAGATAGATAGATAGATAGATAGATAGATAGATAGATAGATAGATAGATAGATAGACTGACTAATATTTGTGTAGATAGATAAATAGATATATAAATATATCTAAAGAGATAGATACATAAATAGATCGAAAATGTATAGATAGCTGGATGGATAGATAGATAGATAGCTAGATATATAGGTAGATAGATACATAGAAACATAGATACATAAAACAGAAATATAGATTAGATAGATAGATAGATAGATGCATAGATACATAGATAGATAGATAGATAGTCATATAGATAGATAGATAGTTAGTTAGATAGATATATAGACAGAATCGTATATGGAGAGATAGAAAGATAGATAGATAGATAGA
>CM019699.1:6822468-7120178 GCA_009760885.1 Achatina immaculata
GTTGACCGTTGTTCTTTTTCATCTCTCTCTTATACTACCCCTGTTTTCCATTGTTTCTCCTTCATCTCTCTCTTTTTTTTTCTTCTACTGCCCCGGTTGTCCGTTGTTTCTCCTTCATCTCTCTCTGTCTTCTAATGCCCCTGTTGCCTATTCTTTCTCCTTCATCTCTCACTCTCTCTTGTACTGTCCTGGTTGTCCGTTGTTTCTCCTTCGTCTCTCTCTCTCTTCTACTGCTGCGGTTGTCCATTGTTTCTCTTTCAAATCTCTCTCTGCTACTGCCCCGGTTGTCCGTTATTTCTCCTTCATCTCTCTTTCTCTTTCTTCTACTGTCCCGGTTGCCCGTTGTTTCTAACTTCTAGATCACTTTTTTGTATCTAGGCCACTTTTTTCTATCTAGGCCACTTTTTTCTATCTATGTCTCTTTTTTATATCTATGTCACTTTTTTCTACGGCAATTTTTTTCTATGTGACATTTTTCTATCTATGTCACTTTGTGTCTATTTACGTCATTTTTTTCTATGTCACTTTTTTCTATCTATGTCACTTTTTCTATCTATCTTAGTTCTTTCTATCGATGTCACTTTTTTCTATCTACTTCACCTTTTTCTATGCATGTCCCTTTTTTCTATACGTCACTTGTTTCTATCTATGTCCCTTTTTTCTATATGACACTTTTTTTCTATCTATGTCCCTTTTTCTATCTACGTCACTTGTATCTATCTATATCATCTTTTTCTATCTACATCATTTTTTTCTATGTCACTTTTTTCTACGTCATATTTTCTGTCTATATCACTTTCTCTGTATATGTCTACGTCACCTTTTTTTCTATCTACGTCACTTTTTTCTATCTACGTCACTTTTTACCCCTTGGTTCCACTACGATCCTGGAATGTGCAGTGTCTTTCTGTATTACTTTTCTGACCTCCGATTAAAAATACTATCACACATGACGTATATCAAAATTTCTTTAAAATTTACAGAGAAAGAAGACTACAAGTGTTATTTTGGAACATACATTATTTACAACATCTTGTTATTATTTCCTTCTCTCCATAAAGCAATGTAATAAGAGCTGGTTAAAGGATAGCTAGTAATGTAATCATAAGCTGGCAACAAAGAAGAAATGAGAGCAATGTAATCATAAATAACGGGGAATATGAGAACAAAAGAAAGTTATCAAAGAATGATGGGAATGGAGAGGTGAGGGAGAAATATCATCAAGAAGTAACAGGAAAGGAGAGGGAGAGAAATATCATCAAGGAGTACCAGGGAGGCAGATGTGATAGAAATATCATCAACGAGTAACAGGAAGGGAGAGGTGAGAGAAATATCATCAACGAGTAACAGGAAGGGAGAGGTGAGAGAAATATCATCATCGAGTAGCAGGAAGGGAGAGGTGACGGTAATATCATCAAGAAGTAACAGGAAGGGAGAGATGAGAGAAATATCATCAAGAAGTAACAGGAAGGGAGAGATGAGAGAAATATCAGCAACGAGTAACAGGAAGGGAGAGATGAGAGAAATATCATCAAGAAGTAACAGGGAGGGAGAGATGAGAGAAATATCATCAGGACGTAACAGGGAGGCAGAGGTGACAGAGATATCATCAAGAAGTACCAGGGAGGGAGAGGTGAGAGAAACGTCAAGAAGTAACAGGTATGGAGAGGTGAGAGAAATATCATCGAGAAATAACGGGGAGAGAGAGGTGAGAGAAATATTATCAAGAAGTAACAGGGAGGCAGAGGTGATAGAAATATCATCAATAAGTACCAGGGAGTGAGAGGTTAGAGGAATATCATCAAGGAGTAACAGGTATGGAGAGGTGAGAGAAATATCAGCAACGAGTAACAGGAAGGGAGAGATGAGAGAATATCATCAAGAAGTAACAGGGAGGGAGAGATGAGAGAAATATCATCAGGACGTAACAGGGAGGCAGAGGTGACAGAGATATCATCAAGAAGTACCAGGGAGGGAGAGGTGAGAGAAACGTCAAGAAGTAACAGGTATGGAGAGGTGAGAGAAATATCATCGAGAAATAACGGGGAGAGAGAGGTGAGAGAAATATTATCAAGAAGTAACAGGGAGGCAGAGGTGATAGAAATATCATCAATAAGTACCAGGGAGTGAGAGGTTAGAGGAATATCATCAAGGAGTAACAGGTATGGAGAGGTGAGAGAAATATCTTCGAGAAATAACTGGGAGCGAGAGATGAGAGAAATGTCATCAAAAAGTAACAGGGAGGGAGAGGTGAGAAAATGTCATCAAGGAATAACAAAAAGGCAGAGGTGAGAGAAATTTTATCAAGAAGTATCAAGGAGGGAGAGTTGAGACCAATGTCATCAAGGAGTAATAGGGAAGGAGAGGTGAGAGAAATGTCATCACGGAGTATTAAGGAGGGGGAGGTAAGAGAAATATCACCACGGAGTACCAAGGAGGGGGAGGTGAGAGAAATGTCACCACGGAGTACCAAGGAGGGGGAGGTGAGAGAAATATCATCACGGAGTACCAAGGAGGGGGAGGTGAGAGAAATATCACCACGGAGTACCAAGGAGGGGGAGGTGAGAGAAATGTCACCACGGAGTACCAGGGAGCGAGAGTGAGAGAAATGTCCTCAAGGAGGAATAGAGTTAGGAAAATGTCATCAAGCAGTAGCAGAGAAGGAGAGGTGAGAGAAATGTCATCAAGGATTAATAGGGAGGGAGATGTGAGAGATATTTTTTAAAAAGTAATAGGGAAGAAGAGTTGAGAGAAATGTCATCAAGGATTAATAGGGAGGGAGAAGTGAAAGAAATATTATCAAGATGTAACAGGAATGAACAGCTAAGAGAAATGTAGTCACTGAGTAACATAGAGAGAGAAGTGAGAGAAAAATCATCAATGAATAAGAAGTTAAAGAAATGTCATCAAAGAATAACAAGGAGGGAGAGAAATATCATCAAGAACAACAGTGATTTACAGAAATGTCATCACGGAGTAGCAGAGAGAGAGAGAGAGAGAGATAGAGAGAGAGGTGAGTGAAATGGTATCAAGAAGTAATGGGGAGAGAGAGGTAAGTGAAATGTCATGATGGATCAACTGGGAGGGAGAAAAATGTTATCTAGGTTTAACCAGGAATGAGAGAAATGTCATTAAGGAGTAACACAGAGAGAGAGAGAGAGAGAGATGAGGGAAATTTCATCAAGGATTAACATGGAGAGAGAGGTGAGAGAAACGTCAACAAAGAGTAACAGGGAGTATCATTATCATCATTCATTTGCATGTCCCTTGCGGAACTTTGCCTCCTTAACAGCACTCCTGTAGGCCTCTCGGTTGTGAGCAAGATGGCCTGCTGCTGATGCATCCATTTGCAGATCATCAACGACGTCTTGCAGCCGTCTTAGCCTTGGAGTTCCTCTCTTTCTTTTTCTCATTATGTATCCTTATTTTGATAGGGGCAACCCCTACCTCTCTAACCTACAGGTGAGAAAAATATCATCAAGGTGTAGCAGGGATGTGGAGGTGGGAGAAATGTCATCAAGGAGAAAACATGGGGAGAGAAGTGATAGAAATGTCATCAAGGAGTAACACTGAGGGAGAGGTCACAGAAATGTCATCAAGGAGTAACACTGAGGAAGAGGTGACAGAAATGTCATCAAGGAGTAACACTGAGGGAGAGGTGACAGAAATATCATCAAGGAGTAACACTGAGGAAGAGGTGACAGAAATGTCATCAAAGAGTGAGTGAAGTGGCAGGATCTTGTGAAGCTTTCATCTAAGGGAATTTGTATTTGTGATGGATTGTCCAGCAGGGTTGTCTTTCCTGTGTTGATAAAGTTCATAATTTTTGTTGACTTTTTTTCTGAGAGGTTCTTGTATATGGCATGCTTTATACTCACTTACACTTCTACAAGGATGAAAATAGCGTCTATGTTCCAATTAATTATGAAGTAAAGCTCTCAAGAAAATTAATTAAAACAAATTATTAAAGTGTTAAATCAGACAACATCTGCCGTCTTCTCCAATATTTACTGGCAAAGAAATGACAAGTGAAACGTTTGTACAGAACATAAAAATTCTGCAAAATGAGACTGATTAGAGATTTGAAGGTTTATGATACCAATAGAGTGCTTTTCTTGAACATCTAAAACACATAAATTATTCATTACTCTATCCAATTAATATTTCACTTTTTTCCTATCCTTTGATTTATCAGACTGACGTCCGACATCGAACGCAAGTTTTATTGTCAATTAAGTGCAAAAAAAAATCATAATTTACTCACGTCACTAGACCTGTATAAGAATAAATTCTTTTCATAAATTTAACTTTGACATCAGAAAGTGGGACGTTTTTACAAGCAGTTTTAAAGATAATAGGCAAATAAAGCAGTAAATAAGCTAAGATTATTCAGTATAAGAAAGCGTAGGTGCAGACAAACATGGCAGATAGAAAAATCAAATTACACAAAACTATTGTTTAGGACAGGACAAAAAAAAAAACATCTTTAATAATCAATAACGCTTTTCTAGCACCTGTTACCTACAGCTTCAACTCCAACTAAACATTTTTTTTTCAACTTCTGTCTTGCCTTCTCAGCATCAGCTGCACCTCGTCTTGCACCTCCATGTTAGCCGTGGACATTCTAACACCGAGATGTTTTTTGGTTTTTGTTTTTTTTTTTGATGGACGAAACAGATGAAAGTCTTTTAGGGACAAATTCGGAAAAAACGAATCGTTCTAGTGCAGTAGTTGCCAGGCAAGAACAATCCGTAAGAAATGATTAATATAACTAAGGTGTGGAGAGGAACAGACAGAAATACAAAAATAAGATTTTTCAGGGCATGCATCTTTCCCATCGCAACATATGCCTGTGAGACCTGGACAATGAAAAAGCAGCTGAGAAACACATAAATGCCTTTGAATGTAAATGCTACAGAAATGTCATCAAAGAATAACAAGGAGGGAGAGAAATATCATCAAGAACAACAGGGATTTACAGAAATGTCATCACGGAGTAGCAGAGAGAGAGAGAGAGAAAGAGAGAGAGAGAGAGGTGAGTGAAATGGTATCAAGAAGTAATGGGGAGAGAGAGGTAAGTGAAATGTCATGATGGATCAACTGGGAGGGAGAGAAATGTTATCTAGGATTAACCAGGAATGAGAGAAATGTCATTAAGGAGTAACACAGAGAGAGAGAGTGGTGAGGGAAATTTCACAAGTATTAACATGGAGAGAGAGGTGAGAGAAACGTCAACAAAGAGTAACAGGGAGTATCATTATCATCATTTATTTGCATGTCCCTTGCGGAACTTTGCCTCCTTAACAGCACTCCTGTAGGCCTCTCGGTTGTGAGCAAGATGGCCTGCTGCTGATGCATCCATTTGCAGATCATCAACGTCTTGCAGCCGTCTTAGCCTTGGAGTTCCTCTCTTTCTTTTTCTCATTATGTATCCTTATTTTGATAGGGGCAACCCCTACCTCTCTAACCTACAGGTGAGAAAAATATCATCAAGGTGTAGCAGGGATGTGGAGGTGGGAGAAATGTCATCAAGGAGAAACATGGGAGAAGTGATAGAAATGTCATCAAGGAGTAACACTGAGGGAGAGGTCACAGAAATGTCATCAAGGAGTAACACTGAGGAAGAGGTGACAGAAATGTCATCAAGGAGTAACACTGAGGGAGAGGTGACAGAAATATCATCAAGGAGTAACACTGAGGAAGAGGTGACAGAAATGTCATCAAAGAGTGAGTGAAGTGGCAGGATCTTGTGAAGCTTTCATCTAAGGGAATTTGTATTTGTGATGGATTGTCCAGCAGGGTTGTCTTTCCTGTGTTGATAAAGTTCATAATTTTTGTTGACTTTTTTTCTGAGAGGTTCTTGTATATGGCATGCTTTATACTCACTTACACTTCTACAAGGATGAAAATAGCGTCTATGTTCCAATTAATTATGAAGTAAAGCTCTCAAGAAAATTAATTAAAACAAATTATTAAAGTGTTAAATCAGACAACATCTGCCGTCTTCTCCAATATTTACTGGCAAAGAAATGACAAGTGAAACGTTTGTACAGAACATAAAAATTCTGCAAAATGAGACTGATTAGAGATTTGAAGGTTTATGATACCAATAGAGTGCTTTTCTTGAACATCTAAAACACATAAATTATTCATTACTCTATCCAATTAATATTTCACTTTTTTCCTATCCTTTGATTTATCAGACTGACGTCCGACATCGAACGCAAGTTTTATTGTCAATTAAGTGCAAAAAAAAATCATAATTTACTCACGTCACTAGACCTGTATAAGAATAAATTCTTTTCATAAATTTAACTTTGACATCAGAAACAAGCAGTTTTAAAGATAATAGGCAAATAAAGCAGTAAATAAGCTAAGATTATTCAGTATAAGAAAGCGTAGGTGCAGACAAACATGGCAGATAGAAAAATCAAATTACACAAAACTATTGTTTAGGACAGGACAAAAAAAAAAACATCTTTAATAATCAATAACGCTTTTCTAGCACCTGTTACCTACAGCTTCAACTCCAACTAAACATTTTTTTTCAACTTCTGTCTTGCCTTCTCAGCATCAGCTGCACCTCGTCTTGCACCTCCATGTTAGCCGTGGACATTCTAACACCGAGATGTTTTTTGGTTTTTGTTTTTTTTTTTGATGGACGAAACAGATGAAAGTCTTTTAGGGACAAATTCGGAAAAAACGAATCGTTCTAGTGCAGTAGTTGCCAGGCAAGAACAATCCGTAAGAAATGATTAATATAACTAAGGTGTGGAGAGGAACAGACAGAAATACAAAAATAAGATTTTTCAGGGCATGCATCTTTCCCATCGCAACATATGCCTGTGAGACCTGGACAATGAAAAAAGCAGCTGAGAAACACATAAATGCCTTTGAATGTAAATGCTACAGAAGATGTCTTCAAGTATCATTGACACACAAAAAAACGAACAAATATATCCATACTATAAGAACTTAATATTGAAGAAGATTGGCTAGCAATGAAGATTAAACAAAGAAAACTTAAATAGTTTGGACACATTAAACGTCATGAGAATTTAGAGAAGACCGTCTTGGAAGGGTACATAACGAGAAAAAGAAAGAGAAGAAGATCAAATTAAAGATTACTGCAAGACATCTTTCATGATGTGTGAATAGACGCATCAGCAGCAGGCCATCTTGCTAACAACCGACAGGCCTACAGGAGAGCTGTTAGGGAGGCAAAGTTCTACAAGGGACATGCAAATGACTGACTGACTGACTGACAGACTTGGTAATCAGACCTGTTTTACACCTTACAGTCGCCTTTCTACACATTTTTACTGCAGCAGAAGTTTTGGGAATGTTTTAATTCGCATGGAACTCATGCACTAAAATATTAACTCCGCTTATTTCTGACGTCACATGTTCCCCCTCCCCCTCCCCCTCCCCAGCTCTCACATCTACTGAACCTACTCAGCCCAGTCCTGGCAGACCTAGTAAACTAAACTTCTGTTTGTACCGCTTATATGCCAGCTATCTGAGTGAAATGTCATGATGGATCAACTGGGAGGAGAGAAATGTTATCTAGGATTAACCAGGAATGAGAGAAATGTCATTAAGGAGTAACACAGAGAGAGAGAGTGGTGAGGGAAATTTCACAAGTATTAACATGGAGAGAGAGGTGAGAGAAACGTCAACAAAGAGTAACAGGGTAGTATCATTATCATCATTTATTTGCATGTCCCTTGCGGAACTTTGCCTCTCCAACAGTACTCCTGTAGGCCTCTCGGTTGTGAGCAAGATGGCCTGCTGCTGATGCCTCCATTTGCAGATCAGCAACGATGTCTTGCAGCCGTCTTCGCCTTGGACTTCCTCTCTTTCTTTTTCTCATTATGTACCCTTATTTTGATAGGGGCAACCCCTACCTCTCTAACCTACAGGTGAGAAAAATATCATCAAAGTGTAGCAGGGATGTGGAGGTGGGAGAAATGTCATCAAGGAGAAAACATGAGGAGAGAAGTGATAGAAATGTCATCAAGGAGTAACACTGAGGGAGAGGTGACAGAAATATCATCAAGGAGTAACACTGAGGAAGAGGTGACAGAAATGTCATCAAGGAGTAACACTGAGGAAGAGGTGACAGAAATATCATCAAGGAGTAACACTGAGGAAGAGGTGACAGAAATGTCATCAAAGAGTGAGTGAAGTGGCAGCATCTTGTGAAGCTTTCATCTAAGGGAATTTGTATTTGTGATGGATTGTGCAGCAGGGTTGTCTTTCCTGTGTCGATAAAGTTCATAATTTTTGTTGACTTTTTTTTCTGAGAGATTCTTGTATATGGCATGCTTTATACTCACTTACACTTCTACAAGGATGAAAATAGCGACTATGTTCAAATTAATTATGAAGTAAAGCTCTCAAGAAAATTAATTAAAACAAATTATCAAAGTGTTAAATCAGACAACATCTGCCGTCTTCTCCAATATTTACTGGCAAAGAAATGACAAGTGAAACGTTTGTACAGAACATAAAAATTCTGCAAAATGAGACTGATTAGAGATTTGAAAGTTTATGGTACCAATAGAGTGCTTTTCTTGAACATCTAAAACACATAAATTATTCATTACTCTATCCAATTATCAAAGTGTTAAATCAGACAACATCTGCCATCTTCTCCAACATTTACTGGCAAAGAAATGACAAGTGAAACGTTTGTACAGAACATAAAAATTCTGCAAAATGAGACTGATTAGAGATTTGAAAGTTTATGGTACCAATAGAGTGCTTTTCTTGAACATCTAAAACACATAAATTATTCATTATTCTATCCAATTATCAAAGTGTTAAATCAGACAACATCTGCCGTCTTCTCCAATATTTACTGGCAAAGAAATGACAAGTGAAACGTTTGTACAGAACATAAAAATTCTGCAAAATGAGACTGATTAGAGATCTGAAGGTTTATGGTACCAATTGAGTGCTTTTCTTGAACATCTAAAACACATAAATTATTCATTATTCTATCCAATTATCAAAGTGTTAAATCAGACAACATCTGCCGTCTTCTCCAATATTTACTGGCAAAGAAATGACAAGTGAAACGTTTGTACAGAACATAAAAATTCTGCAAAATGAGACTGATTAGAGATTTGAAAGTTTATGGTACCAATAGAGTGCTTTTCTTGAACATCTAAAACACATAAATTATTCATTATTCTATCCAATTATCAAAGTGTTAAATCAGACAACATCTGCCGTCTTCTCCAATATTTACTGGCAAAGAAATGACAAGTGAAACGTTTGTACAGAACATAAAAATTCTGCAAAATGAGACTGATTAGAGATTTGAAAGTTTATGGTACCAATAGAGTGCTTTTCTTGAACATCTAAAACACATAAATTATTCATTATTCTATCCAATTATCAAAGTGTTAAATCAGACAACATCTGCCGTCTTCTCCAATATTTACTGGCAAAGAAATGACAAGTGAAACGTTTGTACAGAACATAAAAATTCTGCAAAATGAGACTGATTAGAGATTTGAAAGTTTATGGTACCAATAGAGTGCTTTTCTTGAACATCTAAAACACATAAATTATTCATTATTCTATCCAATTAATATTTTACTTTTTTCCTATCCTTTGATTTATCAGACTGACGTCCGACATCGAACGCAAGTTTTATTGTCAATTAAGTGCAAAAAAATCATAATTTACTCACGTCACTAGACCTGTATAAGAATAAATTATTGTCATAAATTTAACTTTGACATCAGAAAGTGGGACGTTTTCACAAGCAGTTTAAAAGATAATAGTCAAATAAATCTGTAAATAAGCTAAGATTATTCAGCAAGGATAGCAATGGCAAACTACCTTCTGTAAATATACCAAGAAGTCCCTAATGGCAATATGGAAGGAAGAATACATAATAGGAAAAAGAAAGAGAGGAAGACCAAGACTAAGATGGCTGCAAGACATCGTTGATGATCTATAAATGGATGCATCAGCAGCAGGCCATCTTGCTTACAACCGAAAGGCCTACATGAGAGCTATTAGGGAGTCAAAGTTCCACATGGGCCATGCAAATGACTGACTGACTGACTGATCTACAACGAGTTTCTGTCCCATTGTGTTCTGTGTTCTTACTTAGGGCCCACTGTTGTTGACACGAAAGTAATATTATTAAAGTAACAGGAAAGTTGACAGGAAAGTAATGTTATTAAAGTAACAGGAAAGTTGACATGAAAGTAATGTTATTAAAGTAACAGGAAAGTTGACATGAAAGTAATGTTATTAAAGTAACAGGAAAGTTGACATGAAAGTAATGTTATTATACAGCGACGGGAAAAGAGAGATGAAAGTAATGTTACCACGGAGTTTAGAAAAAAAAGAATAAATGAAGATAATGATAATGAAAGAGAAATGAGAAAAATGTTATCAAAGAGTGAGTGAAGTGGCAGGATCTTGTGAAGCTTTCATCTAAGGGAATTTGTATTCGTGATGGACTGTCTAGCATGTTTGTCTTTCTTGTATCGATAAAGATCATAATTTTTGTTGACTTTATTTTTCTAATAGATTCTTGTATATGGCATGCTTTATACCCGCTTACATTTCTAAAAGGATGAAAATAGCGACTATGTTCAAATTAATTATGAAGTAAAGCTCTCAAGAAAATTAATTAAAACAAATTATCAAAGTGTTAAATCAGACAACATCTGCCATCTTCTCCAACATTTACTGGCAAAAAAATGACAAGTGAAACGTTTGTACAGAACATAAAAATTCTGCAAAATGAGACTGATTAGAGATCTGAAGGTTTATGGTACCAATTGAGTGCTTTTCTTGAACATATAAAACACATAAATTATTCATTATTCTATCCAATTATCAAAGTGACTGTACTAGTCAGTGATCGTAGCCATTGTCCCTAAATTGAGATCATCTGCCTACCATCATAGAATGGTGACCATTCTGTAGATATCAACATGAAAAATATCTCTCTTGATGGAACTAAGGTACTCCAAAATAATGAATACGACACAAAATCATCTAAAGATTCGAACTGTTCCGATGCAGGTTTCATAATGGCTGGAAGGGGATATTTAAGAACAGACACATGAAATGTTAGCACCTTGGGCCAAAGTAACAAGCTAGTAAGAGCTTACATTTAGAAGCTGACAATATCAGCTTAAATATATTAGGAGTAGCAGACACCAGACGAATGTATGCAGGATACATCCAAGAAGAAATGTATATATTTATCTAAACAGAAGGAGAGTAACACAAGAAAGATGAGAGAAGAAATTTAGCTGAGAACACTTAGCATACGTTGAGCCTGCTATACTACTAAATATACCAGCTCTGTCTAAGCCTTTCAGCATAGTGATCTTACAAACCTACCAAACTACCAGGAGTATGGCGAAGAAGACATCTAAAGATAATATGAAGAACTACAAGCAGTTTAAAATAAGTAAAATCAACGGATATTTTTCATGCTAATGGGTGACATGAGTGCAATAGTAAGAGATGCCGGAGATAAAAAGTTGGAAATTACCCACTTGGGGGAAGAAATAAACCTTGAGAAAGTCTGATACAATTTTGTGTGGTGAATAAGCTGACACTCAGAAAATCTTTCACGAACAATAAGAGCGGTATGTATACACGGAAGGGTCTTGGAAATATAAGCAGAGCCAAACTGACTTCATGATCATAGATAGATTTAAGACTTTGGGGGGGGGGAGGGAAAGCCGGACTTGCTCAGTAGCAAACTTCAATTCAAACCTCAACTAATAGTAATAAGAGTGAAAATAAAGTGAGAAGTAAACAGCTGTATCACTAGATACAGTACTTCTCAGACACACAGAGCTGACGCAGATAGATATTGTAGAAATAAACAGCTGTATCACAAGATACAGTACTTCTCAGACACACAGAGCTGACGCAGATAGATATTGTAGAAGTAAACAGCTGTATCACAAGATACAGTACTTCTCAGACACACAGAGCTGACGCAGATAGATCTTGTAGAAATAAACAGCTGTATCACAAGATACAGTACTTCTCAGACACACAGAGCTGACGCAGATAGATATTGTAGATGTAAACAGCTGTATCACAAGATACAGTACTTCTCAGACACACAGAGCTGACGCAGACAGATATTGTAGAAGTAAACAACTGTTTCACCACATACATTATTTCTCAGACACACAGAGCTGACGCAGAAAGATCTTGTAGAAATAAACAGCTATATCACTAGATACAATACTTCTCAGACACACAGAGCTGACGCAGAAGGATCTTGTGGAAGTAAGGAATAGGTATGTAAGCTTGCTGTAGGAGTACATAGAGAAGTACAGGCCAGAAAATACAGGAGAGAAAACAACAAATAAGGATGTTTCAAAAGAAGCACAGAAGTGGAAAACAAGAAGTTACCACAGAAAGAAGGAAAAGCAAAAGAAAAGTGGAGGAATGATGAAATCAGAGGACAAATGGAAGAAAGAAAAAGAACCCCCCTCCAAAAAACAAAAAAAAAACTCGAGTATATAGCACTTTAAAGAACCAGCTATGACGATGTTTAGAAAGTAAAAAGAAAAATGAATAGAGAAGAGGTGAACAGTTATATAAAAATGGATGAAAAATAGAGGACAAGTAAGATGACATGAGGAAACCAGTAAGATCTTTTGCGAAAAAAAAAAAATGTATGATTGGGAGAAGGGGAAAAGACGAGATGGAAGCAGAGATAATAAAAACTGGGTTAATAAAGAGTGAGTTAATACAGAGTGGGTTAATAAAAAGTGGATTAATAAAGAGTGGGTTAATACAGAGTGTGTTAATAAAGAGTGGGTTAATACAGAGTGTGTTAATAAAGAGTTGGTTAAAACAGAGTGTGTTAATAAAGAGTGGGTTAATACAGAGTGTGTTAATAAAGAGTGGGTTAATACAGAGTGTGTTAATAAAGAGTGGGTTAATACAGAGTGTGTTAATAAAGAGTGGGTTAATAAAGAATGGGTTAATAAAGAGTGAGTTAATAAAGGGTGAGGTAATAAAGAATGAGTTAATAAAGATTGGGTTAATAAAGAGTGATGAATAAGAGATCCGAAAGTGTTTTCATTTTTAAAAATCCACGAGAAATAAAAGAAAAGAGAAATGTCTAATATATTGTTATTAAATAGTGACTGTAAAAGAGGACTGAAGTATTGTTATCAAACGTTTTTGAGGACGGGGGGGGGGGGGGGGGGAGGGAAGACGAAGACTGAAGGGAAAAGAGAAATACCATCAACGAGAGAGTGTAGTCATGGCATATTGTGAAGCACTCATTTAAGTGAATTTGTATTTGTCATGCTCAGACTGTCTTTCCTGTACCTGGTCGATAAAGTTCATAAATTTTGATGACTTTCTTTGTTATGAGATTCTCCCACATGACAGTTTTATCTTAGCTAACACGTCTGAAAAATAGCGTCTAAGATCAATTACCCGCCAAATAAAGCTGTCGAGATAATGAATTTACGCAATTTTTATTAAATGTTAAATCAGCCACATCTGGTATTTTCTCCGACATTTACTGATTCAGATCTACCTGTCAAGCTAAACATTTGTACAGAACATAAAAATACCCCAAAATGAAAAAGAATATAAATATGAAGATTTCCAATACCAGTACAGCGCTTTTTCTGATCATTAAAACACATAAATCTTTCATTATTCTCTTCAATTAACACTTTAATACCGACAAAAATGGCACTTAGAAAATATAGATAGAGGTGTATGGTGCAGTTTTACAAAGTGAGGGAGGGAGTGAGTAAGGTGAGAAAAAAAACGAAAAGAAACTATGAGAATGTAAAAATGAAAAACATACAACATCCGATATTTCGGCGTGAGCCTTTTTCGAGGATTACATGCACAACGAGACAAAAGAAACGAAGAACATATCTGAATGTGTCTTTCTCCAGAAGTACAAAACAGAAATGTGTGTAGTAGAAGGAAGGACCACGCTGACCACAACAAAAAATTCCTGATAGAGCCAATCGTAAAGAAGAGGTGGAGAGAGAGAACAAATGGGAGAGAGGGGTGGGGGGAAAGGCAATAGAAACATGGTAGCCGCTAGAGGAGGTGTTGGGGGTGGGGGAGGGAAAAGGGGAGGCGGAGAGATAATGAATGAAGAAATAAACACCTGCAGGGAGAAAATATGAAACTGATGAATAGGACAAGGCCCTATAGACATCAATATGTTGGCAGAGAAGAAAAAGGGTGGTGGTAGGGAGGGGTAGCATAGAGAAAGAAAGTAGAGTTTGAAAAAGGTCAGTGGTAAAATAAAGAAGTTACAGAAAGCCGAAGAAATTGTTAATTCCAGCTCGGTGGAGACAGCCAGTCTGGAAAATAAAGCGCTGTTCTAGGACCCTCCGAGATCGTACACCAGCAGAACAAGAGCTGATCGCACTAACAGAAATGTCCTGTTTTCCCCTGTGGTTGCTAAGGCAAAAATGTTTAGTCACAGGTGTCCAGGCCCTCTTAGAAATATCACTGAGATGCTGGCGAAATCGATCTCCTAAGCGTAAGCCAGTCTCCCCTATGTACTTCAAACCGCAACGTTTGCAAATAATAGCATAAATAACATTGCGTGAAGTACAGGTGAAATCCTCCTGAACTGATAACGTGGACTTAGGGAAGGAGATCTGGCTAGCCTCGACAACAAACAGACAAGTGTTGCTTCTACGGCGTCCGCAACGTCTGATACCATAAAAAGTGTCATCTGTCTTAAGATGACTACGAATTAAAAGGTCCCGTCTATAGGCTACCAATGGGGGTTCCCCAAAACGTTCACGTGTATCAGGCTCGGTCTGGAGGAGATGGAGATGGCGAAACAATATGTTTTTAAAAATCCACGAGAAATAAAAGAAAAGAGAAATGTCTAATATATTGTTATTAAATAGTGACTGTAAAAGAGGACTGAAGTATTGTTATCAAACGTTTTTGAGGACGGGGGGGGGGGGGGGGGAGGGAAGACGAAGACTGAAGGGAAAAGAGAAATACCATCAACGAGAGAGTGTAGTCATGGCATATTGTGAAGCACTCATTTAAGTGAATTTGTATTTGTCATGCTCAGACTGTCTTTCCTGTACCTGGTCGATAAAGTTCATAAATTTTGATGACTTTCTTTGTTATGAGATTCTCCCACATGACAGTTTTATCTTAGCTAACACGTCTGAAAAATAGCGTCTAAGATCAATTACCCGCCAAATAAAGCTGTCGAGATAATGAATTTACGCAATTTTTATTAAATGTTAAATCAGCCACATCTGGTATTTTCTCCGACATTTACTGATTCAGATCTACCTGTCAAGCTAAACATTTGTACAGAACATAAAAATACCCCAAAATGAAAAAGAATATAAATATGAAGATTTCCAATACCAGTACAGCGCTTTTTCTGATCATTAAAACACATAAATCTTTCATTATTCTCTTCAATTAACACTTTAATACCGACAAAAATGGCACTTAGAAAATATAGATAGAGGTGTATGGTGCAGTTTTACAAAGTGAGGGAGGGAGTGAGTAAGGTGAGAAAAAAAACGAAAAGAAACTATGAGAATGTAAAAATGAAAAACATACAACATCCGATATTTCGGCGTGAGCCTTTTTCGAGGATTACATGCACAACGAGACAAAAGAAACGAAGAACATATCTGAATGTGTCTTTCTCCAGAAGTACAAAACAGAAATGTGTGTAGTAGAAGGAAGGACCACGCTGACCACAACAAAAAATTCCTGATAGAGCCAATCGTAAAGAAGAGGTGGAGAGAGAGAACAAATGGGAGAGAGGGGTGGGGGGAAAGGCAATAGAAACATGGTAGCCGCTAGAGGAGGTGTCGGGGGTGGGGGAGGGAAAAGGGGAGGCGGAGAGATAATGAATGAAGAAATAAACACCTGCAGGGAGAAAATATGAAACTGATGAATAGGACAAGGCCCTATAGACATCAATATGTTGGCAGAGAAGAAAAAAGGGTGGTGGTAGGGAGGGGTAGCATAGAGAAAGAAAGTAGAGTTTGAAAAAGGTCAGTGGTAAAATAAAGAAGTTACAGAAAGCCGAAGAAATTGTTAATTCCAGCTCGGTGGAGACAGCCAGTCTGGAAAATAAAGCGCTGTTCTAGGACCCTCCGAGATCGTACACCAGCAGAACAAGAGCTGATCGCACTAACAGAAATGTCCTGTTTTCCCCTGTGGTTGCTAAGGCAAAAATGTTTAGTCACAGGTGTCCAGGCCCTCTTAGAAATATCACTGAGATGCTGGCGAAATCGATCTCCTAAGCGTAAGCCAGTCTCCCCTATGTACTTCAAACCGCAACGTTTGCAAATAATAGCATAAATAACATTGCGTGAAGTACAGGTGAAATCCTCCTGAACTGATAACGTGGACTTATGGAAGGAGATCTGGCTAGCCTCGACAACAAACAGACAAGTGTTGCTTCTACGGCGTCCGCAACGTCTGATACCATAAAAAGTGTCATCTGTCTTAAGATGACTACGAATTAAAAGGTCCCGTCTATAGGCTACCAATGGGGGTTCCCCAAAACGTTCACGTGTATCAGGCTCGGTCTGGAGGAGATGGAGATGGCGAAACAATATGTTTTTAACTGTCAGGCTGTGAGGGTAGTACGTGAGTACTAGTTTCACTCTGTCCGAGCTACAGTGGTTTAGGGTTGAGGGCTTGTTGCCACGATATATGGCTAATGCGGTTCCAAGATGACGAGAGAACATGTTCTGGATAGCCGCGTTGACGGAATAAATCTAGCATTGTGTGGCCTTGATCCTGGAAATCCAAATCCTCCTTACACAAACGTCGCAAAACTGAGAAACTGGGAAAAAGGAATAGAGTCCTTACCCGATCTGGGATGGGAGGAAGAGTACAGGAGGTAGCTGTGAGGGTCTATAGGTTTATAGTGGATAGAAGTAGTAAGCCCGGAAGGGCCGATAGTAACGGCAATGTCAAGAAAGTTAGCGGAAGTAGCAGAGATATGGGAGGTGAAAGAAATGACAGGATTGTACTCCTTAACAAAACTGATAGAGTTGTTAAGATCTTCCTCTGGCATTGATGTGACCCCAATGCCGTCATTTATGTAACGTCTATAGAAGACGAGGAAAGGGCCTCTAAAGGCTCTCAGAACCTTACGTTCGAAGTAGCCAATGAACAGACACCTCCCATATCTCTGCTACTTCCGCTAACTTTCTGGACAATGCCATTACTATTGGCCCTTCCGGGCTTACTACTTATATCCACTATAAACCTACAGACTCTCACAGCTACCTCCTGTACTCTTCCTCCCATCCCAGATCGGGCAAGGACTCTATTCCTTTTTCTCAGCTTATTAGGTTGGGACGTTTGTGTAATGAAGAATTGGATTTCCAGGATCAAGGCAATAAAATGCTAGATTTATTCCGTCAACGCGGCTATCCAGTACATGTTCTCTCGTCATCTTGGAACCGCATTAGCCATATATCGCGGCATCACGCCCTCACTCCTAAACCGCACTGTAGCTCGAACAGAGTTAAACTAGTACTCACGTACCACCCTCATAGCTTGGCAGTTAAAAACATACTGTTTCGCCATCTACATCTCCTCCAGACCGAGCCTGATACACGTGAACGTTTTGGGGAACCCCCATTGGTAGCCTATAGACGGGACAAGAACCAGACAAGTGTTGCTTCTACGGCGTCCGCAACGTCTGATACCATAAAAAGTGTCATCTGTCTTAAGATGACTACGAATTAAAAGGTCCCGTCTATAGGCTACCAATGGGGGTTCCCCAAAACGTTCACGTGTATCAGGCTCGGTCTGGAGGAGATGGAGATGGCGAAACAATATGTTTTTAACTGTCAGGCTGTGAGGGTAGTACGTGAGTACTAGTTTCACTCTGTCCGAGCTACAGTGGTTTAGGGTTGAGGGCTTGTTGCCACGATATATGGCTAATGCGGTTCCAAGATGACGAGAGAACATGTTCTGGATAGCCGCGTTGACGGAATAAATCTAGCATTGTGTGGCCTTGATCCTGGAAATCCAAATCCTCCTTACACAAACGTCGCAAAACTGAGAAACTGGGAAAAAGGAATAGAGTCCTTACCCGATCTGGGATGGGAGGAAGAGTACAGGAGGTAGCTGTGAGGGTCTATAGGTTTATAGTGGATAGAAGTAGTAAGCCCGGAAGGGCCGATAGTAACGGCAATGTCAAGAAAGTTAGCGGAAGTAGCAGAGATATGGGAGGTGAAAGAAATGACAGGATTGTACTCCTTAACAAAACTGATAGAGTTGTTAAGATCTTCCTCTGGCATTGATGTGACCCCAATGCCGTCATTTATGTAACGTCTATAGAAGACGAGGAAAGGGCCTCTAAAGGCTCTCAGAACCTTACGTTCGAAGTAGCCAATGAACAGACACCTCCCATATCTCTGCTACTTCCGCTAACTTTCTTGACATTGCCGTTACTATTGGCCCTTCCGGGCTTACTACTTCTATCCACTATAAACCTACAGACTCTCACAGCTACCTCCTGTACTCTTCCTCCCATCCCAGATCGGGCAAGGACTCTATTCCTTTTTCTCAGCTTATTAGGTTGGGACGTTTGTGTAATGAAGAATTGGATTTCCAGGATCAAGGCAATAAAATGCTAGATTTATTCCGTCAACGCGGCTATCCAGTACATGTTCTCTCGTCATCTTGGAACCGCATTAGCCATATATCGCGGCATCACGCCCTCACTCCTAAACCGCACTGTAGCTCGAACAGAGTTAAACTAGTACTCACGTACCACCCTCATAGCTTGGCAGTTAAAAACATACTGTTTCGCCATCTACATCTCCTCCAGACCGAGCCTGATACACGTGAACGTTTTGGGGAACCCCCATTGGTAGCCTATAGACGGGACAAGAACCTCAAGGACCTTTTAATTCGTAGTCATCTTAAGAAAGATGACACTTTTTATGATACCAGACGTTGCGGACGCCGTAGAAGCAACACTTGTCCGTTTGTTGTCGAGGCCAGCCAGATCTCCTTCCCTAAGTCCACGTTATCAGTTCAGGAGGATTTCGCCTGTACTTCACGTAATGTTATTTATGCTATTATTTGCAAACGTTGCGGTTTGAAGTACATAGGGGAGACTGGCTTACGCTTAGGAGATCGATTTCGCCAGCATCTCAATGATATTTCTAAGAGGGCCTGGACACCTGTGACTAAACATTTTTGCCTTAGCAACCACAGGGGAAAACAGGACATTTCTGTTAGTGCGATCCGCTCTTGTTCTGCTGGTGTACGATCTCGGAGGGTCCTAGAACAGCGCTTTATTTTCCAGACTGACTGTCTCCACCGAGCTGGAATTAACAAAGTCTTCAGCTTTCTGTAACTTCTTTAGTTTTCCACTGGCCTTTTTTTAAAAACTCTACTTTCTTTCTCTATGCTACCCCTCCCTACCACCACCCTCTTTTCATCTCTGCCAACATATTGATGTCTATAGGGTCTTGTCCTATTCACCAGTTTTACATTTTCTCCCTGCAAGTGTTTATGTTCTTCATTCATTATCTCTCCGCGTCCCCTTTTCCCTCCCCCACCCCCGACACCTCCTCTAGCGGCTATCATGTTTCTATTGCCTTTCCCCCACCCCTTTCTACCACTTGTTCTCCTCCTCTCTCTCCACCTCTTCTTTTTGATTGGCTCTATCAGGCATCTTTTGTTGTGGTCAGCGTGGTCCTTCCTTCTACTACACACATTTCTGTTTTATACTTCTGGAGGAAGACACATTCATATAAGTTCTTCGTTTTTTTTTTGTCTCGTTGTGCACGTAATCCTCGAAAAAGGCTCACGCCGAAATATCGGATGTTGTATGTTTTTCATTTATACATTCTCATACTTTCTATTCTTTTTTTTCTCACCTTACTCACTCCCTCCCTCACTTTGTAAAACTGCACCATACACCTCTATCTACTTTTTTTTTATTGAAACCAGATTTGCTGCAGTCGCTATCCCTTTATTCAGTTAGAAAATGAGAATTGTATAACTGTTGTTTATGACAGGACCACTAAAATTTTTATTATTCGGTAAAGCATTCGCGCCAACTGTCACCCAGACCTTGAAGTTTATTTAATAAAAAGTAATCAATAAATTAGGTTAGCGGGGTAGGGGTATCCCCTATCAAAGGGGAAGTAAGACGCCTCCTTACCTAATGCAGTCTACTGGACACCCTTGGCCAAGGTGGAGTACCCGTATAGCCCACCGATCAGGGTGATGTGAAGACATGGGAGCAGGTGGTGGATGGAATGGGAGAGCAGCCGACAGATAATGTTGATTATGGTCACCATTCTATGATGGTAGGCAGATGATCTCAATGTAGGGACAATGGCTACGATCACTGACTAGTATAGTCACTGCCTGGAAGGAAAGCAACGATAAAATATCTTCTGAAAATATAACAAGAAAGCCAAGCAGCAATCATGGAAAGTCAAATAGGGAAAAGATCTGGTGGTGAGGCCCCCAGGCCAGATAGATCTAATTTTAACACTGGGGAAGAGTTTGAGACAGAGGTCAGTACTAGTAATTGTGATGACGGACAAAATCCTGACAGTGTTACTAAGGAAAACTCCTGCATCAAACTAAAAGGAAAAATAAGAGTAGGAACATGGAATGTAAGAAGTATGTATGAGGGGAAGTGTCAAATAATAAATGATGAGATTACAAGAACGGGGATACACATTTTGGGAATCTGCGAACATCGATGGAAAGGATCAGGACACTTCAAGAGCGAGAATGATAATATCTTTATATGCTCTGGTGGAGAAGTAGGAGGAAATAATAGAGTAGCTTTTTACTTGGACAAATTACATCAAAATCATTACTATCTTACAATCCAGTAAGTGATAGAATCCTCACAATCAGACCTAAGGGCACTCCTAGAAATGTAACAATCATCCAGATATATGCACCTACATCAGCAACAGAAGAAGAGGAGTAGAAAACACTGCAAATGATGATAGACCAGGTACAGAAAAATGATATTGTATTAATAATGGGTGATTTTAATACAAAGATTGGTACAGAAAGAGCAGAAGAGGAAGAACATGTTGTAGGGAAATTTAACATAGGACAAAGAAATGAGGCAGGTGACAGTCTAATGGCGTTTTGCATGGAAAATGAGCTAATGATCGGCTAACACACTTTTAACACAACATCCAAGAAGACTTTACACATGGACATCACCTGATGGGAAAACCAAGAATCAAATGAATTATGTTTTAGTGCAAAGAAGGTGGAGATCAAGTATAACAGTAAAAACTTTACCAGGTGCTGATTGTGACACAGACCATGAGTTATTAATAGCTGTCATGAAGATAAAGATAAAAAAGATAGTTACGGGATCAAGACCACTCCACTTCGATTTTACTAAAATACCAGAACAATACGGTACAGAAGTGAAGAACTATTTCGAAATCCTGATGGATGTACAGGAGGAGATGACACCAGATGAACTGGCTACACGGGCAAGATATATCTTAATAACAACAGCTAATGACAAGGTTCCAGAAAAGAAAACACAAAAGAATGGATGGATTACAGCAGGCACACTAGAACTGATAAAACAATGTAGAGAAATGAAGACGCAATGGAAAGTGACAAACAACAACAAAGAGAAATATAAATCTTTAACAAAAGAATTACGAAGAAACAGAAGAAAAGACCAAAAAAAAAAAAAAACAATACATACAAGATTGTTGTGAAAGAATAGAAGGACATCAGACGTCTGGAGGAGATAGTGAAATTTTTAAAGAAATGAAGACATTGATGAGAAATGTCACGCCTAAGCTAAATGTAATTTGTGGCAAGATGGGGAATACCTAGACAGAGACAGAAGAAATTCTAGAAAGATGGAAGGAATATTGCAGAGGAACGTATGAAACAACTGACTGTGAAAGCAGAAATCAGCAGTGTGAATTATTATTGGAGGAGAAAGAACCTGAACCGAAAATAGAAGAAATGTTATAGGCAATAAAGAATCTGAAAAATGGTAAATCACCAGGATGTGATGAGATAACAGCTGAACTTATTAAAGCAGGAGGAAAGGAATGTGCAACAATCTATCGCGCACTACGTAAAAAGATATGGCATTAAGGTATATTTATTTATTTATATTATTCATTCAGGCAAATGATACTGGACAGTTTGACGGGATGGTGTGAGAGGAGATCACCAACTGAGCTGATGGCCTTCATGAAGTATCGTGTACTCTGGAGAAGCATAATAGCCAACGCCAGTCGACACGGCACCTGATGATGATGATGTTTCAGGTATTTGGCCAAAAGAATGGAACAGAACTGTATGCATACCACACAGCCAAAAAGGGTAACTTGAAATTATGCACAAATTACAGAACTGTTGCCCTGATTAATCATGCTAATAAAATTCTGTTAAAAATCATAATGGGTAGACTTCGTAAGAAAATAGCTGGTTTCAGGCAAGGAAGAGGATCAAGAGATCATATATTCAATATAAGATTAATAATAGAGAAATGCAGAGAGTTTAATGTGAATCTACATTTAGCCTTTATAGACTACTCAAAGGCATTTGATTGTGTACAACACCAGAAACTTTGGGAAATAATTTTTAAAATGTGATTTCCAACCCATTTGACACAATTAACATCACTGCTGTATCTAGAGCAACAAGCAGCAGTAAAAATAAATGGTGAAACAACAACTTGGTTTGACATCCGTCAGGCGTGCATATTGTCGCCTTACTTATTTAACTTGTATACTGAAAATATAACAAGGAATGTTATAGAAGATGTAGACAAAGAATATTACGATGCCATAACAATTGGAGGTTATGAAATACCAGAGATTAGATATACTGATGACACAGTATTACTGTCCACAACATAAAAAGGAATGGAAAAACTAATTATATCAGTCCGTAAGAACAGCGAAGAACAAAACCTCTATCTTAATGCAAATAAAACTAAATTGATGACAACTGACAAAACAAACAAGGCAGCTGCAATATGTATCAATGAGGGAAAACTGGAAGAAGTGGAGAGTTTTGAATATCTTGGATCACTACTAGCTAATAATGGAAATACAATGAGGGAAATTAAAAGGAGGACATCTATCGCTCTTCAGAAAGTAAAACAACTAAAGAATCTGTGGAGAGGAACAGACAGAACCACAAAAATAAGATTTTTGAGGCATTCATCTTTCCCATGGCAACATATTCCTGTGAGACCTGAACACTTAACAAAACAGCTGAGAAACACATAAATGCCTTTGAATATAAATGCTACAAAAGAGTTCTTCAAATATCATGGACACAAAAAATAACAAATATATCCATAATACAAGAACTTAATATTGAATAAGGTTGGCTAGTAAAGAGGATTAAAGAGAGAAAATTTAAATATTTTGGACACATTAAACGTCATGATAATCTAGAGAAGACAGTCTTGGAAGGGTACATAATGGGAAAAAGAAAGAAAGGAAGACCAAGGTGAAGATGGCTGCAAGACATCGTTAATGATCTGCAAATGGATGCACTAGCAGCCAGCAGCAGGCCATCTTTCTCACATCCGAAAGACCTACAGGAGTGCTATTAGAGAGGCAAAGTTCCCCAAGGGACATGCAAATAAATGAATGAATGAATCTACATTAACGTGTTAAATGAAAGAATAATGAAACATTTACACATTTTATTTGTTTGAATTGATCAAGAAAAGCACTCTCTTGGTCTTATAATTATTCATTTAATTGTCGCTTTGGAGAATTTTGACGTCTGTATAATTCTTTCACCTGACAGCTCTTCGCTAATAAATATCTTAGAAGATTGCCTGATTTTAAAACTTTAATAATGTGCATAAATTCATTTTCGTCAAAGTTTTCTTATGTAATTAATTGATCTTAAATGCTATTTTCCGCAATTTAGACATATTCTCTTTCTCTCTGAATTTCTTAAGTGCTCAGGGCACAAAGGGCCCCGCAAGTGTGTTCCACAAACGCCTGTCCGTTGCCTTTTTTTCCTGCTCTTGCCAAGGTGAGCCTTCTATTGCTCAACATCCTCTCTATTTGTTCTTCTCCATGTCTCTTTTGGTCTACCCTTACTTCTGTTCCCCTGTGGTGTCCATCTTATTGCTATGTTTGGTAAACGTGCTATTTTTGGTAAATTTTCATAAAAAAAGAAAGAATCTCTCATAACAATGAAAGTCAATAAAGATTATGAACTTTATAGACCAGGATACAAGAAAAACAGTTTGTATTTCGCAAATACAAATTTACTTAAATGAATGCTTCACAATATGTTGTAATTTCACTCTCTCATTGATAACATTTCTTTTATTTCTCTTTTCCCATCATTCTTTATCTCTCTTTTCCCTTTAAACTATTCGATAACAATACTTTCGTTTCTTTTCCCGTTCTTTTTTAAATAACATTTTCAACCCTACTTTCCCGTTACTCTGTTATGGCATTTCCCTCACCTCTTATTTCGCTTTTTTTTCCTAATAACAGTACTTTCAGCTCTTTTTCGTCACTCTTTCTTAGCTCTTTTTTTATCTTGCTCTCCTCGTCACAGCTTGTTTCTTGCCACAAATCTTACTGGTTTCCTCTTTTTTGTAATTCGCTTTTTTTTCTCCATTTCCTCTATAACTCTGGACTGTTCTCTATCCATGTTTCTTCTTCCTTCCTCCACATCCTCGTACGTGGTTGTCTATGGCACTATATAACGGAATTCTTTGCTCTTTTTTCTTTCTTCCATTTGTACTAGTATTTCTCTAGTCATTTATTTTTGTTTTGATTCCCGTTTTTATCTATGGTAACTACCTGTTTGTCACTTTTGTCTTTAAAATTCCCATGTATGTGATACTTTCTCACTTGGATGTTCTCGCCTGTATTGATCTATTCTCTCTTTCTCCCTTGGATGTTCTCGCCTGTATTGATCTATTCTCTCTTTCTCCCTTGGATGTTCTCGCCTGTATTGATCTATTCTCTCTTTCTCCCTTGGATGTTCTCGCCTGTATTGATCTATTCTATCTTTCTCCCTTGGATGTTCTCGCCTGTATTGATCTATTCTCTCTTTCTCCCTTGGATATTCTGCCTGTATTGATCTATTCTATCTTTCTCTCTTGGATATTCTGCCTGTATTGATCTATTCTCTCTTTCTCCCTTGGATATTCTGCCTGTATTGATCTATTCTCTCTTTCTCCCTTGGATATTCTGCCTGTATTGATCTATTCTCTCTTTCTCTCTTGGATATTCTGCCTGTATTGATCTATTCTCTCTTTCTCCTCTTGGATATTCTGCCTGTATTGATCTATTCTCTCTTTCTCCCTTGGATATTCTGCCTGTATTGATCTATTCTCTCTTCTCCCTTGGATATTCTGCCTGTATTGATCTATTCTCTCTTTCTCCCTTGGATATTCTGCCTGTATTGATCTATTCTCTCTTTCTCCCTTGGATATTCTGCCTGTATTGATCTATTCTCTCTTTCAGCAACCTTCCACACGTACTCTTCATATTTACAAGATAATCTCTGCCTCCGCTCTGTGTATCTGGTGGCTGTTGCATCTCTTGATGATGATGTGTACCTTTCCTTTTTTCTTTAACCATTTTGAAGTAAGTGTGGTCATATCTATGCTTGGAAGACTGTTCCTTGTATATAATTTCCTCTTCTCCTGTTTGTGAAAGATGTTCCTATTCTCAACTGATTTTCAACACAAAATTATATTAGACTTTCTCCACGTTTATCTCTTTCTCCAATTCCGTATTTTCCTACTATCTTTTTGTAACCGTCTTCTCTTACTTTTGCGCATCGCCAATAATAACATGAGATGGTATAGAGGGGTATGGCGGCAGCATACGAGAGGATTTATGTGTCGTATGTGACTACAAAATTTTGGTTGTGTGATGTTTGTCTTCTGTCAGGCGACCGGTAATAGATGTACTGGTGACATGATTCACACTCTCTCACGTCTCCACTCACATTCTCACACGTCTCTACTCACACTCTCTCACGTCTCCACTCACATTCTCTCACGTCTCCACTCACACTTTCTCACGTATCTACTCACACTCTCACACGTCTCTACTCACACTCCCACACGTCTCCACTCACACTCTCTCACGTCTCTACTCACACTCCCACACGTCTCTACTCACACTCCCACAGTCTCTACTCACACTCCCACACGTCACTACTCACACTCTCTCTCGTCTCTACTCACACTCCCACACGTCTCTACTCACACTCCCACACGTCTCTACTCACACTCCCACACGTCACTACTCACACTCTCTCACGTCACCACTCACACTCTCACACGTCTCCACTCACGCTAGTGAATAAAAGACACGAAGGATCGTCTTGTCAGCGATAATCAGTTTATTATATGATTTCTTTGTCCCAGATGGTGGGTCAGTTCCAGGATGTTACCAGTTCAGAGTGATGATAATATACCTTTCGAAGCAGAGAATAAACGTAGATATGAAGAGATAACAAAGCAACTGAAAAAGAGAAAAGCAAATGCATCTTATCTGACAAGCAAATGCATCTTATCTGACAAGCAAATGCATCTTATCTGACAAGCAAATGCATCTTATCTGACACGAACAGTTACTAATACTCAAAGACGCGGATCCCAGGGGCCAGGAAAGGATCTCCTTGATGTAAATATCTGGGCAGAGGACGCAATGCCGCGATGCCGGTGTATTTTGTTTTAGGCAAGAAAGACGCCATCTCTCGGTCTACCTGTATCCAAAACCTGACTGTGGCAGTACGATGACGTAACTGGGAAAAATCGATAAAATCTTGAATAAGAAACGAGATGTTGAGAGTTCTAGAGGAAATTGTCACTTAGATCTCAGACCAGTCCAGCCAGTCGTACAGGAACAAGGCTCGTTCGATTAATATTCAACATCATCTCAATGATCAGACGAAACCAGTACGAAAAATCTCAGATCAATTCAGCCAAACGTGACGGAACAAGGGAAGGGCGATTAACGTGCCTGTATTCTTCGGTGACCCCTATTTAATCCTGGTCAAGACACCAAAACTGAAATGAGGAGGCTGTGTTAGTGTCAGTACTTCGCGTCATGTTGTTTCTGTTGTTGTCTGGTAATAAAGGTAGATTGAGGTGTACGGTTCAGTTTTACATAGCGACAGAAGGAGTAAGGAATGTGATAAAAAACAGAAATGGCAGAAATTATGAATGTATAAATGACAAACATACAACATCGAATATTTCGGCTTCAGCATTTTTCAAGGATCATAGCCGGTCAAATCTCTAACACAATAATACTACCATATTGTCGACATACAACAAAAATGCTTATCCACTTATGGGATAATCGCACCCACCATAAATACACAATAGTACATTTAACAGTTGTGGAACTTCCAACTATATATATATAGAGCTCAGTTAGAATATTGTGTATATATATATATATACAATATTCTAACTGAGCTCTATATTACACCACTGCCTTGTCTAAAAAATAGGACAGGAGCGAAGGATGTATTCCTTAAACAAAGAACACTAACTGACCAGTGTCCAGCTTGCTCTGGAAACCAACAGTTGATTTCCTCTACACTGACTGAGGAGCAATCGGATCAGTATTATTCCCCACAATATGCTTAATGAACTGCTTCATCTCGTCCAACTCAAGGGAGGGAAACTTCGTCATGAAAGCCTTATACGCCAATGTCATTGTGAAGGTGTCACGGTCTGCTCCCTCGAGTATGTGACCTATTGCCACAACTAACTTATCATCCGAGACGTAGTCGGCACTGGCCGAGGTCTGGTCAGGAAAGTGATCTTCCCTGTAAGGACAGCGTTCCTTCGGAGACTGACCACAGACTTCTACCCGCTTCCTTAGCTTCCGCCTGTGTCGGGGTCTAAAATCATCCACTGACATGGGAACTGCTGATGCGGGAGCATCCACCTCCTAATATAGTGGTCTGAGGGTTGAACCCCAGCTTCCACTCTCTGCCTATTCTCCTTTGTGAACCATGGAACCCGTGGAACAAAACGTGGAGGCGGTGGAAAGATAATCTCCCCCGGGTGGGACACGCCAACATGGACGTCCAACGATCTGGAGTATACTGCCTCTAGAAAGTCCCACTGGGCAACGAAACATTTATGGCGACATCGCGTACTAACGAGCACGAAGTATTTCTCGTCGAATCGACCTTCTGCTTCAATTGACAGGAACATGACAGGTCAGTCTGAAGTGAGCACTCCATCATAGGTGGGCTACTTGCTTGGGAATACCCTTCTACCAAGCTCACCGACCTAGCAACTCTTGTCCCAGTCTCCTGCGACTGAACCAAGTCTCAGCGAACAAAATGGAAAGGTACTGCAGCAAAGGTGGCGCCATCCAAAGCCTGATTACTGAAACAATATCTCTAAATCCATGGTGTTGAGGTTAGCAAACTACCTCTGAAACTTGACCTCTGACATCTTCTGCCGACTGAGAAATGCAGCCACCAAGGGTCTATGGTCAGTAGTCACTATGAAGTGTCCCTTCGCCAGAAAATACTTTAATTTCTGGGTGGCTTAATGAACATATCCAAGATATTCAAAACTCTTAACCTCTTCCAATTGTTCTTCATTTATACATATTTCAGCTGCCTTATTTGTTTTGCCAGTTGTCATCATTTTAGTTTTCTTCACTTTTCTTACGGATTGACATAATTAGTTTTTCCATTCTTTTTTGTGTTGTGGACAGTAGTACTGTGTCATCAGCATATCTAATCTCTGGTATTTCATAACCTACACTATAATAGAACACTTAATTACAGCTAATATACATCATATGCATCACACTGGGGTATGATGTGCATGATGGATTTCAGTGAAAAGAATAAACCGCGATTGTGGCTCTTGATGTCAAAGATGGGTATAACAGAGACTGGTACATACCCATGTTAACGTTGATGCTGGTGGGTGGTGTAGACACATGGCTTGTCCGATGGATAGCCTCCATGCTAATGAAAGAAGCAGTTGCCTTGAGTTACAGATCAAGGGCCTCAGAGTCCAGAACTATTAAGATAGGGCTACCGCAGGAATCTCAATTGTCGCTTGTGCTCTTCAATATATCTTCTACAGGAATTGCGCAGATACACTGGAATACTCCATGGCGAACGGCGACATAAAATTGTGATAAACCCGGAAAAAGTCAACATTCTGTGGTGCTCCCTATACAGTAGAATTGTGGGATCCAAACATTGTAAAAATGCCAGGGACAAGAGAGAGAACAAATTTTATGAACTACCTGGGATCACAGTTGACAGATATTTGTTCTTTGCTCACCATGTTCATAATATAATACAAAAAGCCAGAAAGGCAGTTGGTGCGATTAGAATTATGGCTGCAACACATTTCCCATAACGAATTCTGTTCTTGTTAACTTGTTAATGCAAGATCTGCTGATGTCCGTTTCAGACGAAGGTCTTAGTCTATTAACCCCGTCTAATTCACAGCTGACCAACTATGAGACTATAAAGAATGATTAATATGAGAGTAGCCTTGCGATGCACTAGAGATGCTCCAGTGACAGCGACGTGGTATCTGCTGGACAGGCCAGGTGTGAGAGTGAGACCCAAGCTCGCACAGTTCAAGACATACATCAGGTTTGCGGGTATAGAAAATCATCCTCTTCTTAAGGTTGGCCAAGGGTAGACGCGTTCACCGAGACAAATCCTGGATGGCAGAGGCGGAAGATAGAATAATGGCAGTGTGCTATATGGAGAGATTTCACCGCGACAGGACCGGATTATAGTACAGGACAAACCTCAGCTAACACATGACGTTGCACAGCTTGGTTGTGAATTCCAGGATTGGATACACAGGGCAGGCTGAACTAGGGGGTCCAGGAAGTAATCCAGAGACGCCCTGGAACATCCTCTGTGATAATATACAGCGATGGGTCAGTGACTGAAGGAAGTGAAAGTGGGTGCGGTTTTGTAGCCTATTGCAGTGAAAGAATTATGTCAAAGAGATCGGGATACCTTCGTAGTCATTACATCCAGCTTGCGCGCGGAGAATGAGGCGGTGTCGGCGGGTACTGTGTGGCTGGTAGATTGGGAAGTGTCACGTGGGGTTGTTGTGACGGGAAAGACCTCAGAAAGCATGGATGTCATAGCAACGGATGAATACATTTTGCATGTACGCAGTAACTCTGCAGCACCTTGAATATTTCGTTGGAACTCTTCCTCAAGTGTGAGTACTAGTCCCTGCACAGCGCAGCCAAAACTCAACCATCGAACACTAACTGGATGTTAAGTAAAAGATAGCCAACGTCATTGAAGGCACCACAGATTTCTTTTAATCAGTAGGTTCTATCTCTAGAAGATCGGGAAAGCTGAAACATTTGCAGAAATCTTTCCCTTTCAAGCGATATCATATGACGCATGCAGATTCAGTTTCCATAGCTGGATTTTTCTGTCCAAGTTTTTCCCATAATACTTCTGGTTTTGTTAAAAACTAAAAAATGGGTTCTACAGAAATAGTTGACCAGAAAATTGAATGGAAAGTTCCGAAATTCCACGACAAAATGGTAATATAAGTGGTTCTTAGAAATGTTATAAGGACGCCTATAAATCTCAAACAGACGATTCGCTACAGAATTTCAAAGCCACACCAGCTTGTCAGCAAACATTATAAAGCAAACGGTGATGTGATTATCTATTATCTTTCTTAAGATATTATCTATATTATAACAAGACAAGTGCCCTCTTCTCTCCCCCCTCCCCCCCCCCCCCCCCCCCCCCACAAACCCCCTCCCTTCCTAATTCCGGTCAATTGTTATAAAAGAAGATAAAAGGATGGGAAAGAGCCAGGGCTATACCCTGGGGACCGGACTGTTGTAGGAGAGACCGGCAACTCTGTTTTCCCCTTCTTTTCTTAGTAGAGACGCATTTTTTAAAAATCAAACATACAATTATGTGTAGGAATGTTCCTTTCCGCATTTCCTTATGGGGGGCCCGACCTGACTCTCCATGGCCCTACAAACCGTTCACGTAAATTTAGACTTTTCTCTTACTGTTTCTTCGTCCTGTATGTTTCCTGTATGAAAAAGGACCGTAGGCCGAAGTGTTAACACTAACTGCCCCTTTAAAGAATAAAGCTGTTCCTACCTTTTATATACGTATACTCTAATTAAATGAACTATTTTAGTTCAAATACTGCAGTATATAGTGCATGCCGTTAGTTGAAAAAGGTCTGGGCATGTGGTAGTTTTCAGAGTCCCTACAGGACATCGCTGAAACTGAAACATCTTGTGTACGAACTTTAGCAAAGAGTCTAGTAGTATACATCCTTGTATCATTTCATCCTGGACTATATCCTGGACTATATCCTGGACTACTGAACACGTGTTACCTACGTGCTACCTACGAGTTACAGCCAAGACCGTAGAGAGCCAGCTCCGGCCCCGCGGTCATTTACTGTTACGCTTCCTGTCAAACTACGGGGAACCCCACTCCCTATTTACGTATTTACAAGTTAACATGATCGCTGAGCAACTTAATTAACAGCCAGTACCTTAGGGACACAACCTAGCTCCCACTTCTTCCCTGTCTCGCTGGGCCTAGCCACCTCAGGCCTCATATTAGGCTCACACACATTTCACGAAAAATTATTTGATAATTTGAACAAACTCTTGAGGTGGAGATTCAGTTCGCATCAACAACATGGATTACCTGTCTGATGAAGAATGTATAAAACAGCGAAAAAAATGTTATAAGCAGACTCAGAGATGTAGATTCAAACCACTGTAAATACAGTACTCGACTTGAAGACGGGGGATAGTCATTTTGACTCGACTTGCGACTTAACATTTTTAGTCGATCGATACGATAGCTACATCTGCTTTCTACAGCGCATTCTAAGACAGCCATACTTCAATGTAGTAACAGATTTACCACCTCCTATGGCCCTACGTAAATGCTAAGTAAGGGCCCCAAATTCCTTTCTACCTTTACATTACATCACATGATTCCAGTCTGAGTTTAATCCAGACCATCAACTCAGTTGGTGATCTCCTCTCACACCATCCCGTCAGACTGTCCAGTATCATTTCTCTTGGTCTTCCTCTTGATCTTCTTCCTTCTATTTTTCCTGTTGTTATAATATTTTCAATGCCCCCTCTTCTCATTGCATGTCCTATGAAAGTACATTGTTTCTGTCTTATTTTTTATAAGATTTTTTTTTGTCTTTCCAGCTCTTCTCATACAATCTTCATTAGTTATTTTTGCTGTCCAGGGGATTCGTGACATTCTTCTAATAAACCACATTTCTGCTGCTTCCAATGATTTTTGTGCAGACCTGCCTATTGCCCATGATTCACTTCCATATAACAAGATAGGTTCAATATAGCATTTTAGGACTCGTTTTCTAACATTCATTGATAAGGATGTGTTGCATAATGTGTTTCTCATTCTCTGAAATGCAGCCTTCGCTTGGCCTATTCTGTTCCTAATGTCTGTTCTGCATTCCTCATCTGAAGTTATTACTACTCCAAAGTATTTAAATTTCTGCACCAGCTTTAGAATAGTTCCGTTTAATTTTATACTACATGCTGGCTGATTTTGTTTCTTAGATATAACCATAGTCTCTGTCTTTTTTATATTTAAAGTAAGGCCCTTCTGTTCACTCCCTTTAGCGACTTTATCCAAGATGAAGACCAAGTCTATTTAATGTGAATCCACGGTCTGCTGAGTTTAACACGTTCAGCTATTATGTCAAAATCTGTTTATTGTACACAGCAAGAAAAGGAGCACAGACCACATGACGCTGTGACAAAAGCGCCAGTTAAACTGAGGAATTTTTATGACTCGCCATTTACAGCTAGTCGCAATACACTATGATTGTGTTATTACATAAAATCGCGCGCGTTATGTTATCCGGGCTCCTTCCTTTCTTGCTATTATTATGTCTAAAAAAAAAAACAACAGATTATGACACTGATGTGCGAGATAGCGAAGTGTATTAATACGCTGCCGTGGCTAGACGGAGTCCGTGGTTCAAGTAAAAAAAAAACCTCTTGTCATTTTTTTATCTTTACTTCTGACGTCTAAAAGTGCATTGTCTGTGACTCTGGGGTGTAGGTATACAATAACGCATTCCAGTACTTCAGTGTGGTATTTGTGCAGCATTCTTCAAAGTATAGGAAGAGTGGCCCCACGCAATCAGGAAGAACTGACAACAAAGAACTCCAGAAACTAAAAAAAAAAAAAAACAAGTCTAACGGACGCTGATGACATAAGCAAGATTAATATTGTTATTAATATTGCATTGATAATAGATTTTTATTCTGGTTTAATATACATATTTGCAACTTTAGTGATGAGATATGTGATAAAGTGAAGAATAAAATATGCATACTGTCACTTATATTTACATTAGCTTCACAACTTACAGCAGCTTTAACCGTCACAACTTACAGCTACTTTAACTCTCACAACTTACAGCTACTTTAACCGTCACAACTTACAGCTACTTTAACTTTCACAACTTACAGCTACTTTAACTTTCACAACTTACAGCTACTTTAACTCTCACAACTTACAGCTACTTTAACTTTCACAACTTACAGCTACTTTAACTCTCACAACTTACAGCTACTTTAACTCTCACAACTTACAGCTACTTTAACTTTCACAACTTACAGCTACTTTAACTTTCACAACTTACAGCTACTTTAACTCTCCCGCTGGGTGAGAGGCGTTAGCCCACCCAGGTCAGAGTTGGACTTTCTCACAGGAAAACCTCGACGTGTTTTGAGATACCCGTGTATCACCGCCGGGTGAGAGGTGGTCGCCCATCCAGTCCAGGGTTGGACTTTCTCACCGGAAAACCTCAGCGTGATTAGGATACGCAGACATCCCCGCCGGGTGAGAGGTGGTTGCCTATCTAGACTTCCCTGGTCCAGTGTCTCCGACTTCAGCATTTTGCAGTCATGGCCGCTACCCTTCCTAGTTGTGACCAGGATGGAGCTTTTGTCCAGGAGGATGAATCCTCGCCACTAGTGACTTCTACCCCTGGGTTGAGCCGGTTTAGGCATTATCCCAGTATGGGCGTGTTTGGGACGGGACGGACCTCTAGGGCAGAGGTACTGTGACATTCATAGCCTTCAAGATTCACCCCTGGTATGAGCCGGTTTAGGCAAAATTCACCAGTATGGGTGGTTATCAGGCGTTACCGACCTCTAGAGCGGAGGTGGCATGACATGTCTAGCCATCGAGTTCGACCCCTGGTGTGTGCCGGTTTAGGCATATTTCACCAGTGTAGGTGTATTTCGGACGTAAGCGGCCTCTAGAGCAGAGGTGCCGTGGTATAGTTCTCGTAGCGATACTACTGGACATACCAGGTTAAACTTCACTTTCCATCACCTTTTCCCATCGGCGCCGCACAGCAACCTTTATTTCCGCATTTACTTCCTTAACCGGGAGGAGCTTCACTCCACGCGCGGCATTTGAAAAGTTAAGCCAGCAGTGACTTAACCTCTGGGACAAGCTGGTTCATGCATTTCACAACTCAGTTGGTGATCTCCTCTCACACAATCTCGTCAGACTGTCCAGTATCATTTCTCTCAGTCTTCTTCTTGATCTTCTTCCTTCTATTTTTCCTGTTATAATATTTTCAATGCCCCCTCTTCTCATTGCATGTCCTATGAAAGTACATTGTTTCTGTCTTATTTTTTTATAAGATTTTTTTTTGTCTTTCCAGCTCTTCTCATACAATCTTCATTAGTTATTTTTGCTGCCCAGGGGATTCGCGACATTCTTCTAATAAACCACATTTCTGCTGCTTCCAATGATTTTTGTGCAGACTTGCCTATTGCCCATGATTCACTTCCATATAACAAGATAGGTTCAATATAGCATTTTAGGACTCGTTTTCTAACATTCATTGATAAGGATGTGTTGCATAATGTGTTTCTCATTCTCTGAAATGCAGCCTTCGCTTGGCCTATTATGTTCCTAATGTCTGTTCTGCATTCCTCATCTGAAGTTATTACTACTCCAAAGTATTTAAATTTCTGCACCAGCTTTAGAATAGTTCCGTTTAATTTTATACTACATGCTGGCTGATTTTGTTTCTTAGATATAACCATAGTCTCTGTCTTTTTTATATTTAAAGTAAGGCCTTTCTGTTCACTCCCTTTAGCGACTTTATCCAAGATGAAGACCAATATTTAATGTGAATCCACGGTCTGCTGAGTTTAACACGTTCAGCTATTATGTCAAAATCTGTTTATTGTACACAGCAAGAAAAGGAGCACAGACCACATGACGCTGTGACAAAAGAGCCAATTAAACTGAGGAATTTTTATGACTCGCCATTTACAGCTAGTCACAATACACTATGACTGTGTTATTACATAAAATCGCGCGCGTTATGTTATCTGGGCTCCTTCCTTTCTTGCTATTATTATGTCTAAAAAAAAACAACAGATTATGACACTGATGTGCGAGATAGCGAAGTGTGTTAATACGCTGCCGTGGCTAGACAAAGTCCGTGGTTCAAGTAAAAAAAAAACCCTCTTGTCATTTTTTTATCTTTACTTCTGGCGTCTAAAAGTGCATTGTCTGTGACTCTGGGGTGTAGGTATACAATAACGCATTCCAGTACTTCAGTGTGGTATTTGTGCAGCATTCTTCAAAGTATAGGAAGAGTGGCCCCACGCAGTCAGGAAGAACTGACAACAAAGAACTCCAGAAACTAAAAAAAAAAAACAAGTCTAACGGACGCTGATGACATAAGCAAGATTAATATTGTTATTAATATTGCATTGATAATAGATTTTTATTCTGGTTTAATATACATATTTGCAACTTTAGTGATGAGATATGTGATAAAGTGAAGAATAAAATATGTATCTTATATCTTATATCCTTCCCGTGCCGTTAGACGTCACATAGGGCTCGCAAAGTAGTTCGCCAATTTTTCCTGTCTTCGGCGAGTCTTTCAACCTCAACAAAGGATTTTATGCCTGTTAACTTGGCCTCTCTTAATAATGTCCTCTTCAGAGTTTCACGCGGTCTGCCCCTTTTTCTTCGGCCTGTTGTGTTCCACTTGATAGCTTGTTTTGGGATTCTCTGATCATTTCTTCTCATCAAGTGACCAACATATGTCCATCTCCTTTTCCTGATCACCCGTGAGACTGGTTGTTGTTCAGTCATCTGTCTTATCTCTGCATTGTTCTTGAATTCATTCCATTTGATGCCGAGTATTTTCCTTAGGCATTTGTTTTCAAAAGAGTCTAATTTCTTTTCTATTTCTTTAGTTGTTTTCCAGCTTTCGCATGCATAAATGAGGGTGGATATTACATTTGAATTGAATAGTCTTAACTTGGTTTTTGTGCTTATAACTTTTGAATTCCATATGTTCTCAAGATTCTTGAAGATTGATGCTGCTTTTGCAATTCTGATCCTAACTTCCTTTCTAGTGTCACCATCCTGGTCTATGTAGCTGCCAAGGTATGCAAATTGATTGACTTCTTCAATATCTGTCCCTTCTATGTGTATTTTTCCATTTTGATTGATGGGAATTTCCATTATTTTTGTTTTGTCCTTGTTAATTTCAAGTCCTATTTTGCTAGCCAGTGAAGATAGGCTATCTGTTTTTTCTTGCATGGAATTCACATTATTACTGATAAGAGTTATGTCATCAGCAAAATCAAGATCTTCTAGTTGGGTAAAATAAAATATGTATACTGTCACTTATATTTACATTAGCTTCACAACTTACAGCAGCTTTAACTCTCACAACTTACAGCTACTTTAACTTTCACAACTTACAGCTACTTTAACTCTCACAACTTACAGCAGCTTTAACTCTCACAACTTACAGCTACTTTAACTTTCACAACTTACAGCTACTTTAACTCTCACAACTTACAGCTACTTTAACTCTCACAACTTACAGCTACTTTAACTCTCACAACTTACAGCTACTTTAACTCTCACAACTTACAGCTACTTTAACTCTCACAACTTACAGCTACTTTAACTCTCACAACTTACAGCTACTTTTACATGCTGATATAGTAAAATACTGATATAATAAAATGATGATACAGTAAAATGCTGATATAATAAATGAATAGTCACTCTGCGTTTTAACTCAGACTTGAGGCCTGATTTCAGATGACTTCAAGATGTTTGTAAGGACTTGATGCTTGATTTGAGACGACTTGAATGTGTTTGTAAGGACTTGAGACTTGACTTGAGAACTGATTTGTAGCTGCCATGAAGGACTTGAATGCATCTCTGCACATTGGAGGAAAACAAATCTGTGGTTATATCATCCATGAAAGACCACTTTATAGACTGCTTGACGCTGGTCTCTGTTATCTAAGCAAACGGTCCTAAAACTTTCTCGGACTGCCACCTACTTACCTCTGCGGTTTCTTCCCCCATGTTTTTGCTCTCTCTCTCTTTCCGCCACCTGCTGGGCCTTTTTTTTTCTTCACCTTCCTCCCCGCCAGGATTCCCCACCACCCACACGGGAGCTGCATCTTCCCCCACTTTGATAACCACTCACCTTCCCCCACTTTGATAACCACTCATCTAACAACGAACTTTTATCAGACGATGTTCAAAGATTGCCGCAAGATAAAGGTAGCCCTGTTATGTCACATAAGGCATCGAAATGATAAGCTGTTGGCGAATAAATCGTCCTTGACCTATAGAAACACTAGAGTGTAGTCAGTATTATATAAAGTAAGCCAGACGGAGGGAGCCAGATATCCATTTCTACAGCTAGGAGATACCCCTCCCCCTTCCGCCCCTCCCCCCTCCACCCCTAGTTTTATGCAAGTCACATTTTCTTTGCATTCTCTGCTACTACGCATTTTGTTAATACTCAGAAACACCGTTTAAAACTAAATGGCTTAATATAATTTATTAAGCCACGTGGCTTCCAAAAGTTCATCACAGCGTGTTATTGTAACTAAGTAGGTAGAGACTTCATTCTCATATGGGGGGGGGGGGGGGGGGTTGTCACGTCATTTTGAGGTTTCACAATATGGTAGCCTAGTTCAGGGCCACGTTAAGATGCAAGGAACAACCTTTAAACAAGTACAAACAATTAAATACCTGGCACTCCAGCAACACCACACGGTAAATGTGCGTCTCAAATCAAGACTTGAATATGCCAAGCCAAAACAACTTTCCAACAAACGAGAAACATCTTTGGCAACGCGTCTCTATCAACGAACACCAGAAAGGGTTCCAAAATGCTACAGTGAGACCATTCTGCCCTAAGGAAGTGAGCCACGGACAATCAACAGATATTATATAAAACTGTTAAGAATACATTGAACAGCTAAGATGACAAACACGGAATGTTTAATAGAAGCAAATGTAGACATAATCCATAATCATCATTCACTGGACATATAATGAGAAGAGGAGAGCTTAGAAACATAATAACAACAGGAAAGGTAAATAGGAAGAACTCCAAGGCAACACCAAGAGAAAAAAATAATCATCTAACGCGATAAAAAAAAATCACCAAATGAGCTGATGACAAAATATCAAAGAACGAAATCTGCGTAGAAGCACGGCCGCCTACGCCAACTGGCATGGAACCTGATGATGATGAGTTCAAGGGCAGTTCAAAAACTTAAATTGTAGGCGGGAGGAATATCCATAAATTTATAATTATCTGTTTAGGTCTGACATTAACAGTTTCCTAGTTCAGCGCTTCCAGATAAGATATGGGAAATGGGCTGTGCACTAGGTGAAGCTAAGTGATTTTATTAGGCTTACGAAGAAAAGAGTGAACGAAGAAAGGTTATGAAACGAAGGTTTACGAAGAAAAGAGCGAACGAAGAAAGGTTATGAAACGAAGGTTTACGAAGAAAAGAGTGAACGAAGAAAGGTTATGAAACGAAGGTTTACGAAGAAAAGAGCGAAGTTCGCAAACTCGTTTCACTTTTTCTTCTTCGCACGCACACTGGCGATGATGCGTGCTACCCTGATTTTTGCGATGCGCTTTTTGGCTGGGTACCTCCGACTTCAGCACCTTTCCTTGCTAGGACAGACTGTGGTCTTGCTCGGACTGTCATGAAGACAGTGTGGCTGGCCTGGCCAAAACTTTGTTTTCCAGCCTCTGGTGGCTGTACTTAAGCCACTTCTCCATGTCAGATCCAGCATGCAACGTTGGCTGGCCAGACGGACTTGAGACAGTTTCACAGAGACATTCAGATTCTGAGATGAGGAATCTGATGAGTGCCTCAACGATATCCATTCCCCGCCACCTATAGCCTGCTGGCTCTATTTTGTTTACATCATTCTGGTAGCCATTGTTGTAAAGACCTATAGGTTGTCACGTCCTGGATTCATTGGTTTCACACCAGATTTTCCTCATTCCCGCCGGCGATCTCCACGTCCCCATCCGTCCACCCACCAACCTGACATTACATTTTACAAAAATAACAATTACAATTAGTGTTGATTGCTACAGGTTTCTGGGCTACAGAAGTAGGTCAGAGTTTTTAAGCAAACAGGTCTATGTTCCCTGTCTCACAAAGACTATGTTAAGATAAGTGTGTTCTTAACACAGTTGTTCCCAGGAGACTCGTTTCACTTGACTTGGAAGTGAAACTAAGAACGAAAAGGGAAGTATGAAGGCGGAAACTTGGTTTCGCATAAAAAAAAAAAGCTGTGAAAAGTACAACAGACAAGGAAGTCGACGAGAATATCAACGAAGAAACATGAAAGTGTAACTGAGAAGTAAACACTGTTCAACTTTTGTTACGTACAACACTCTACGCCTTGTGTGTGTTTTTGGCTTACGTATCTGAGACCGGGAGTGGGGAACCGTGAGATGTGGGGTGACATAAATCCAACATACGTAAAAACTGGTTTACGTAAATGGTTGGGGAAAGTATTAATTACATAACACTGGAACCAGTTGTATTTATAAATGCTGGTAGGATATCACTGGAACCAGTTGTATTTATAAATGCTGGTAGGATAACACTGGAACCATTTATATTTATAAATGTTAGTAGGATGACTAAATGCTCATCAAAAGCATTACTAGGCTACAATCCAGTAAGTGACAAAATCAAACTTAAGGGCACTCCTAGAAATGTAACAATCATCCAGATATATGCATCTACATACAGCAGCAGAAGAAAAGGAAGTAGAAGACTTTTATAACACACTGCAAACGATGAAAGACCAGGTACAGAAAAATAATATTGTATTAATAATGGGGGATTTTAATGCAAAGATTGGTACAGAAAGAACAGAAGATGAAGGGCATGTTGTAGGGAAATTTAGCATAGGATATAGAAATGAGGCAGGTGACAATCTAATGGCTTTTTGCATGGAAAATTAGCTAATGATTGCTAACACAGTTTTTAAACAACATCCAAGAAGACTTTACATATGGACGTCACCTGATGGGAAAACCAAGAATCAAATAGATTACATTTTAGTGCAAAGAAGGTGGAGATCAAGTATAACATCAGCAAAAACTTTACCAGGTGCTGACTGTGATAATGACCATGAGTTATCAACAGCAGACATGAAGATAAAGATAAAAAAAGATAGTTGCAGGATCAAGACCACTCCCCTTTGATCTTACAGAAATACCAGAACAATACGGTATAGAAGTGAAGAACCCTTTCAAAATCCTGATGGATGTACAGGAGGAGATGACACCAGATGATTTGGCTACACAGGCCAGAGATCTCTTAATAACAACAGCTAAAGACATGGATCCAGTAAAGAAAACACAAAAGAATGGATGGATTACAGCAGGCACACTAGAACTGATAAAACAATGTAGAGAAATGAAGACGCAATGGAAAGTGACAAACAACAACAAAGAGAAATATAAATCTTTAACAAAAGAATTATGAAGAAACATAAGAAAAGACAAGAAAACAATACATACAAGATTGTTGTGAAAGAATAAGAAGGACATCAGAAGTGTCGAAGAGGAGATAGTGAAATGTTTAAAGAAATGAAGACATTGGTGAGAAATGTCACATCTAAGCTAAATGTAATTTGTGACGAGTTGGGGAATACCTTGACAGAGACAGAGGAAATTCTAGAAAAATGGAAGGAATATTGCAGAGGAATGTATGAAACAACTGACTGTGAAATCAGAAATCAACAGTGTGAATTATTATTGGAGGAGAAAGAACCCGAAATGACAATAGAAGTTTTAGGGCAATAAAGAATCTGAAAAATTGTAAACCGCCAGGATATGATGACATAACAGCTGAATTTATTAAAGCAGGAGGAAAGGAATGTGCAACAATCTATCATGCACTATTTAAAAAGATATGACATTCAGGTTTCTGGCCAAAAGAATGGAAAAGAACTATATTCGTACAACTGTCAAAAAAGGGTAACCTGAAATTATGCACAAAGTACAGAACTGTTGGCCTGATTAGTCATGCCAGTAAAATTCTGTTAAAAATCATAATGGTTAGACTTCGTAAGAAAATAGAAGAAGAAGTCAATATAGTTCAAGCTGGTTTCAGGCAAGGAAGAGGATCAAGAGATCATATATTCAATATAAGATTAATAATAGAGAAATGCAGAGTTTAATGTGAATCTATATTTAGCCTTTATAGACTACTCAAAGGCATTTGATTGTGTACAACGCCAGAAACCTTGGGAAATAATGTGATTTCCAACACATTTGATACAATTAACATCACTGCTGTATCTAGAGCAACAAGCAGCAGTAAAAATAAATGGTGAAACAACTTGGTTTGAGATAAAACAAGGGGTCCGTCAGGGATGCATATTGTCGCCTTATTTACTTAACTTGTATACTGAAAATATAATGAGGAATATTAGAGAACATGTAGATAAAGAATATTACAATGCCATAACAACTGAAAAGAAATTAGACTTTTTTGAAAACAAATGCATAAGGAAAATACTCGTCATCAAGTGGAACGAATTCAAAAACAATGCAGAGATAAGACAGATGGCTGAACAACAACCAGTCTCATGGGTGATCAGGAAAAGGAGATGGACATATGTTGGTCATTTGATGAGAAGAAATGATCAGAGAATCCCAAAAGAAGCTACCAAGTGGAACACAACAGGTCAGAGAAAAAGAGGCGGACCACGTGAAACTCTAAAGAGGACATTGTTAAGAGAGGCCAAATTAACAGACATAAAATCCTTTGATGAGGTTGAAAGACCCGCTGAAGACAGGAAAAATTGGTGAACTACTTTGCGAGCCCTATGTGACGTTTAACGGCACGGGAAGGATATAAGATAAGATAACACTTGGAGGTTATGAAATACCAGAGATTAAATATGCTGATGACACAGTATTACTGTCGACAACACAAAAAAAGAATGGAAAAAGAATATATGTAAGAATAGTGAAGAGCAAAACCTCTATCTTAATGCGAAGAAAACTAAATTGATGACAAAGCAACCAAGGCAGCTGATATATGTATCAATGAAGAAAAATTGGAAGAAGTGGAAAGTTTTGAATATCTTGGATCACTGCTAACTAATAATGGAAATACAATGAGTGAAATTAAAAGGAGGACATCTATCGCTTTTCAGAAAGTAAAACAACTAAAGAATCTGTGGAGAGGAATAGACAGAACCACAAAAATAAGATTTTTGAGGCATGCATCTTTCCCATGGCAATATATGCCTGTGAGACCTGAACACTTAACAAAACAGCTGAGAAACACATAAATGCCTTTGAATGTAAATGCTACAGAAGAGTTCTTCAAATATTACAAGAACTTAATATTGAAGAAGGCTGGCTAGTAAAGAGGATTAAAGAGAGAAAACTTCAATATTTTGGACACATTAAACGTCATGATAATCTAGAGAAAACCGTCTTGGAAGGTACATAATGGTAAGAAGAAAGAGAGGAAGACCAAGGCAAAGATGGCTGCAAGACATCGTTGATGATCTGCAGATGGATGCATCAGCAGCAGGCCATCTTGCTCACAACCGCGAGGCCCACAGGGAGGCAATGTTCCGCAAGGTATATGCAAATGAGTGGTAGATAACACTTGAACCGTTTGTATTTATAAATGCTGGGTTATTTTCCATCTTGTTTCAGAACATATTTTGTTGAGAAATTTCAATAGAAAGAAACTGCGATGAAGTTACTTTATAGTGTGAACATATGCGATAGGTTATAAATATGCTATTTTTCATGTTATGCTAATTATTATGCCTATATTACGATCTGAACGTTGATTCACATAGGGATGGAATATATACAAACGTGACAGAGCTGCGAGAGAGAAAGAGAGCATTTTTTTCCCTAGGAGGAGGGGGGAAATGGGTAAATTCTGACCTACAAATGGTCTGTTTCAGGAAAATAAAATGTACCCACTTCATTTGGTCTTCTTTTCTTCTGTTTTGCTTTATCCTCGCGGACATCCGCTTAAGATTATGATGCTGAAATAGGTCAGTTCAAGCAGGAAACTGATAAATATAGACACAGTTTCCTTGAAAGTTATTTCCGGATATAAGCTACGTTGCTTGGGATTTCAACCACAGGCCGCTGTATCTAGAGAGATTCTGTTCGGAGTTTCAGTGTAAACTTATTCTAAGAATGATTTCGATTAGGTTCACTTTTGTTTTGGAGCAGCTATTATTCCTTCAGGTACAGCTCTCAAATGTGTGAAGATCCTTGACAAGGCTGTGCCGTCGTTTGCTTTTGTGGGTTATCATTTTCGTGTCATGGACTAGCTTGCGTTTTGGTTTAATTCTAGCAATGGCGTGTTTAAACAAGATGTTGGCATATCCTTCCGAGATTCTGTCACTGCCGATGTATCATTCTGACATATTTTCGAGGAAACAGGCAAGACATTTTTGTGTATTTACATGTATTGTTTACAAATAAGTTGGTATCCGCGTTAAGCTGACTAGGCAAACTTATCGTCCCAGCGATAGTTCGCATTGCAAGTTTTCAGAACTGCATAATTTTTTTTTCCACAGGCGGTGTAAAGTATTTAAAGCAATCATCATCATCATCATCTAAGGGAAAAAGGGCGAGGGGTGTTTTCTTACTAGTGTTATGCTAATGTTATTAATCCCTCTCGCCCTTTATGTATGATCTGACGTAGTTTATTATATTTTTTGCATATTTATATTATGATATTATCCTTCTTATATTTTTCCATGCTCAAGAAATGATATTAACCTTTCATTATTATCATATCCTCTAATTCCTTTATTCTTCCATACTGTGTTGTCTGGAGCAGTGTTTGCTTAGCTTACTTCATATTTTGGTTTCTTAAAATGTCATAGGTAGGTGGGAAGTAAATTATTTGATTGTCAAAGACGTTGTATGCTTATCTCTCTTTCATTATTTATGTGTAAGTTTCCTACATAGGCTGTTTTCATTTCAGCATTCTTTGTCAAGGAATCCAGACAGACCAATGAAATAAAAGATGGCATGCACTTAGGAAATTCCACCACCACTTAAAGTAAAAGACTTAAAAAAAAAACAAGGAAGGAAAATTTTTAAACCCAAAAAATCCCTGTGATAAATACAATGACAGGAGTAAACGAGAAAGAAAAATGTTAGTGAAGGCATACAAATTACTGAAAAATGACATAAGATAACATTTTTAGTGCAAGCTGGTCAATAAACCAAGAGCAATGACCTAACACTCAACAAAGAATAGCATGTGCACAACTAAAGCTATTCTTAGACCTCTAGTCAAATTAAAAATAATAAAATAGACACATTTAGTGTGCCATAAACTTCTGTACATAGCAAGCTATTGAAAGACACTGGGCTATAGGTGTTTTGTTTACTCTGGACCCTGTGGAATCAATAGCAAACTACATAAAGACATATAAATAAAGACTACATAAAAACTATATATAAAGACTACATAAAACTATATATAAAGACTATATAAAAACCATATATAAAGACTATATAAAACACTGCTGTGTTTACTCTGAAAACTGTAGACCAAAGTCATGACAAACATTGGCCATCATATCAGACATTAATTGGTTATGATAGTTGACTGTCATATAAGACAATAATAATTAATCATAACAGTTGACTGTCATGTAATAAAGTAATAATTGATCATAACAGTTGACTGTCATGTAGGATAGTAATAATTCATCATAACAGTTGACTGTCATGTAAGAAAGTAATAATTCATCATAACAGTTGACTGTCATGTAAGAAAGTAATAATTCATCATAACAGTTGACTGTCATGTAAGAAAAACAATACTTGACAGTGACAGCTAACTATCATGTAGGCAGTAGTTGACCATGATAGCTGATTATCATATCAGACAATAGTTGATGGTGATAGCTGACTGTTATATCAGACAATAGTTGAGAGTGATAATTGATAGTGATAGTGATTGTTGAGAGTGATTGTTATATCAGACAGTAGTTGACTATGATAACTGACTGTTATGTATGACAATAGTTGACCATGATAACTGACTGTTATGTATGACAATAGTTGACCATGATAACTGACTGTTATGTATGACAATAGTTGACCATGATAACTGACTGTTATGTATGACAATAGTTGACCATGATAACTGACTGTTATGTATGACAGTAGTTGACCATGACAGCTGACTATCATAAAAAAACAGAATTGACAGTGATAGATGACATCACAAAAACATGCAGTAGTTGACAATGACAGTTGACTGTTATGTATGACAGACAAGAGTCTTATCTTGTATCCTTCCTCTTATACCTTTCAGTGCTGAGGCATCAGACATCTTGATAGGGCTCAGTGAGTTGCTTTATAATTTGGGATATGCAAGGTTTATGTAGTTTACTTTCTCCACCTCTTGCATGGGCAGTCTCTCTCCTACAGTTCTTAGCATGAAACAGTCATCCTTACAAAACAACAACTGTTAATATTTTTTTTTCTTTTGTTGTACAGAAAAATAAACAAAGACATGAAAACTGATCACTTTTAGCACAGTATGAGCATTAATGAAATTTAAAAACAATGACAAACAAACCATTTGTGAAATACGTTCACTGATTAGTTAGTGCATTTACAAGTGTATATGCACTCAACTCCAGTGTGACTTGCTCTGTGGGCTATAATTTCTATTTTCAATGCTTTCCCCTAGGAGTAGTGTTTTAGATGATTATTTCTGTAACTGGATTGACTAGAAAGTGCCTGCAATGAGTCATAATCTGCAGACTTCTGAGTAAGAACCCAGGCTCCTGTGTCAGTCAGTCTTTTGCATGTCCCTTGTGGAACTTTGCCTCCCTAACACCTCTCCTGTAGGCCTCTTGGTTGTAAGCAAGATGCCATGCAGCTGATGCATTCATTTCCAGATTATCAACAATGTCTTGCAACCATCATCACCTTGGTCTTCCTCTCTTTCTTTTTCCCATTATGTACCCTTCCAAGATGGACTTCTCTAAATTATCATGACATATCTCTCTGAACCTTAAGTGCCCAGGGCACATGGGGCTTCCGCAAGGGTTTTCCACAAATGCCTGTCTTTCGCCTTTTTTTCTGCTCTTGCCCAGGTGAGCCTTCTAAGAAATATATGACATATAATGTGTTGAAAATATTTAAGTTCTCTCTGTTTAATCCTCTTTACTAGCCAGCTTTCTTCAATATTAAGTTTTTGTAGTATGGATATATTTGTTCTTTTCTGTGTCCATCTTATTTGAAGAATTCATTTCATTCAAAGGCATTTATGTGTTTCTCAGATGTTATGTTGAGGTCTCACAGGCATATGTTGTGATGGGAAAGATACATGCCCTTAAAAATCTTATTTTTGTAGTTCTGTCTGTTCCTCTCCGCAGCTTTTTTAGTTGTTTTACTTTCTGAAGAGCGATAGATGTCCTCCTTTGAATTTCCCTCATTGTATCTCTATTATTGTTAGTAATGATCCAAGATATTCAAAACTCTCCTCCTCTTCCAATTTTTCCTCGTTGATACATATTTCAGCTGCCTTATTTCTTTTGTCAGTTGTCATCAATTTAGTTTTCTTCACATTAAGATAGAGGTTTTACTCTTCAAACAGGCTACTGTGTAGTTAGTTTTATTGTTTACTGTGTACTTTGTCTATGAATATTCAAACTCTGGACTACAGTGCATTGAAAGAGCTTCGATAAACATTCTACTACCATCAAACTCTTCTATCATCTTCATACTGTATGGAGACAGAGAACAAATGAAAAAAAAAGAACTGCATATTCCACCTTATGGCACAAGGGAGAAGGATTGAAAATTCTTACTTTTAGGCATTCATTCATTCATTCATTCATTTGCATGTCCCTTGCGGAACTTTGCCTCCCTAACAGCACTCCTGTTCGGTTGTGAGCAAGATGGCCTGCTGCTGATGCATCCCATATTGCTGTTTGGGTTTCTTGGTTTCTTAGGTTTCATTTAGGGATTGGAAAAGCCAAAATCAAGTCAAGTCTATGAATTCGTGATTAATTATTGAACTGCTACTTTATTTTTCTGGTTTAGGCTGAGAACTATGTGATTGAGCACAGTCTGGGAAATGGGAGCTACATAGTGAGGCCCAGCACAAAGCAGGATCCATCATATGTTAGCATTACGGTCAGGTAATCAATTGTGTTTGAGAGCGAGATGTGGCAAATGTATGAGAGCTTGTGTTCATCTTGCTAAAGATATAAGATCCAGGGGGTGGATTAGCCATTAGGCTGAATGGACTTAGGTACAGAGGCACAAGACCTGGCAACAAAGAGTAAAGTGATTATTGTTTTATTTTGAAACTATTTCTAACCCTTACTGCTTCATAGAGTGAGATGGAATTTAACCCAAGGCCCATGGCTGTGATTAATTTACCACTGGATCTACCCCTTGCACAACCTAGGGACATTACAGGAAAGGACATTACAGGAAAGGACATTACATCACTCTTCATGGAATTCCCTGGGAAATGAGAACAACCATGACAACCAGCTGTTGTTACTCTCATCATCACTAAACAGGAAAGCAGCCACTTTTGTCCCACATTTTGAACAAGAGCTGGATGAATATGCCTCATTTTACCCTACATGTTTCTGTTTGCATGTCAATATAATGATGTGTACTAATCAAACATAGTCATATGTGTTCAAATTTTATGTTATTATAAACATGCTTAAGTATCTCTGCATTCATAAATATGTGTCACTTTGACCACATTTGAGAGGTTTAATGCATGGACCATTGCATTCTCTTACAGTCTGTGTCCATAAGCATTTGTATTTCTATGTCTTACATCTTACATCCTTCCTGTGCCATTAAACGTCACATAGGGCTTGCATGGTAATTCGCCAAGTTTATGTACCACATGAACACAACAGGCTGAAGAAAAAGAGGTCACCATGTGATACTCTAAAGAGGAGATTGTTAAGTCAGGCCAGTTTCATGGGCATAACATCCCTTGATGAGGTTTAAAACCTCACCACAAACAGGAAAACTAGGCAAACTACCATGGGAGCCCTGTGTGACGTTTAACAGCACAGGAAGGATGTAAGATGTAAGACGTACCACATGTGAAACCTGCACATTCTAAATTTACCTGATCATATGAGATTGTTTGCATGGCTGTATTTGGACACCTCTTTGATTGTAGGAGATTGTCAGTAAGAACCATATAAAGTTGCTGTTATGTTCTCCTGTGGGTGGACACTAATAAATTAATACACTCTTTTAGATAGCCAGTGTTATTGTTGTTGTTCTATCTTCTGGAAACTGCAAATACTATGTTCTCTGCAGCCAGTGTGGTGATGTTTCGAGGCACAGTATCACGTGGAATGTGAAGTGGGTCGTGGGCAACTACTCTTGCAGAACCTGAGTGTGACTAATCAGTAGGGAGGTTGCAATACTTCTTTAGCAGGCTTTACCACCATAGGGAATGTAGCAACCCCTGCCCCATTATCTGGTCTCAGCCTGTTGCTGGGACCACCAAATGATATACTCTTGGTTGGCTATGGTTTACCAATCCTAATGCAAGCAATTAGATATGGGTTGGTGACTGCTATACTGTACTGCATCTTTACCCAATCTGCATCTATAAAAGTATATTAAGGAATATGTACTGCCTATATCTATGGGTTTTCAAAGGAACAAAAGTGGATGTGCTTGAATGGTGGTCTGGTTATCATGGCTAGTGAACCAGAACCAGTCACGACCTTGTTCTGTGTCTTCATGGTGGATGTAGTAATAAGCTGATGTGCTTATTCAGCCATGCTAACAGATCAGAGCTTTCCACTGTCTCCACAGTTGTGGAGTCAGCCAAGAAACTCATTCCTGGTCCTACCCCTGGAGTCAGCCAAGAAACTCATTCTTGGTCCTACCCCTGGAGTCAGCCGAGAAACTCATTCTTGGTCCAACCCCTGGAGTCAGCCAAGAAACTCATTCTTGGTCCAACCTCTGGAGTCAGCTGAGAAACTCATTCTTGGTCCTACTCAAAATCATCAATTGAACCACCATAATCCATTGCCAACCCTACATGATACCTCTGTTTCAAAACTATCATGGCATCTATTGTGAAGACTCACAATTTGAAAGTATATGACAAGTTTTTCCCTTGCATTTTCATTTGAAAACAAATGCCTCAGGAAAATATTCGGTATAAAGTGGAACAAATTCAAGAACAACACAGAGATAAGACAGATGAGCAAACAACAACTTGTCTCATGGATGATCAGAAAAAGATGATGGATGTAAGTCGGTCATGTGCTGAGAAGAAACAACCAGAGAATCCAACAACAAGCTATCAAGTGGAATACAACGAGGTGAAGAAAAAGAGGTCAACCACGTGAAATTCTAAGACGACATTGTTAAGAGAGGGCAGTTTAGTGGGTGTAACATCCCTTGATGAGGTTGAAAAGCTCGCCAAAAACAGGAAAACTTGGCTTACTACCATGCAAGCCCTGTGTGACATTTAACAACATGGGAAGGATGTAAGTTGATGTAAGATGTAAGTACCCCCTGACCAGAGTATAGATTTATCATTCTTCATATCACATCTTTATTATTTCTATTTTCTGTTCCATTTTTTTTTAACTGAGCATACTTGCCCAAGTTTCACAAGCACAGAGTAAACTTGACTCTTCCTTGAACTCTAATGTTCTACTTATTGTTGTTAAGTATATTTTTATATCTGTTGGTGCCTTCTTCATGTCAAAAGAAAAATAAGGCTTTATTTCTTTCCTATTCTTCACTTTATTATAGTCATGCTGCTATCACCCACAAGGAATTTTTTGTCTGAGACATCTGAGTTTATGTAGATACATGTTTTGTACAATTCAAAGTAGAGTAAAACAGTCATATAAAAGTGGCACAAGTTGATGTGGGTAAAAAGAGTAAACCTGATATTACTCATCATCTACAGGAACATAAGCATACAAGAATCTCTCTGTCATAGAAAGTGAGACAGCAAACCTCAGATCATCAGAGCTGTATTCCTCTCTAAGGCAAGAGTTTTGGCCCTTTAAACTTCCACTGCTCTAAGGACTGGCAAAGAAACATGATGTCATGCCCCAGACTGGCATCTACATGACCTCTCTGGGCCATGACTCCCAGAGGTCTGTGAGCTGAGAGTAGCAGATTAAACCATTTGACTGAGGCTCAGTCTTTACACACTTATGTCACATGTACTGAGTGAAGATATCCCAGAAGAACAAATTTTCATGCAGGAGTTGAGATCAGACAACATAACATTCATCTCAAGATGTCAAAATGTCTGCAGATCCAAATATACTGTACTGTGAAGGAGTTGGTCTGTCTTTAGTACCGAGAGAAAACTGTGAACTTCACCCTGCTGACATGGTCTCAAATTTAGCATGACCTAGCATTTGAATGCTGAAGGAGGAGATCATTTTAAGCCTCATTATAATCTCTCATTATGTTAATTAATTTTTTTAAATGTTAAACTTAGTTACTTTTGACCAAAAGTTCATGAAATTATTTTCTGTCACTAGTGTATCAAAGAGCTCTGCCTACAGCATCAGAGTGTCTATAGAGGAAAATGGCAGTTCACTCAGTTACTACATCTTGAAGAGTTGCACTTTTTCAACATTTGTTGCATTGCTTGGCCATTATCAAAAACATCGGATTCACTGTGAGGAAGGTCTTGACAATGTTCGGCTGCTTAAACCACTGAATACAGTTAGTTTTCTGTTTGTGAAGACCTCTTTTTCATGAATTCAAATGAGGCGTATTAATCTTTCATTCATACATTAATGATAAATGTCCTTCTGTATCCCTATGTGCTTAATACTTATATGTAAAGGTAAAGGTAAAGATAATCTTGTCATGCCTTAGAGGCACATAGGGATATGGTGTTAGTGCCCATATTTTCCTTGACCGGTCAGCACACTAGAGGGTGATATGGTCAGTATCATGGCTGGCCCCTTTTCCTTCCCCAACTCTAGAAGAAGTTGGGTGCCCATTTCTACAGCTGGGTGACTGGGGCACCTCCGGCCGAATTCGAACCCCCGACCTTCGCCATGTGAGACCAGTGCACTAACCACTTCGCCACTCATCTGGCCACCTTTCCTTCCCCAACTCCAAAAGAATTCAGGTACCCATTTCTACAGCTGGGTGACTGGGTTGCCACCTCTGGCTGGATTCAAACCCTCGACCTTTGCCATGAGAGACCAGTGCACTAACCACTATATATATATACTATAGTTTTATAATATTTATCTTTATCTTCTTTAAAATGTTTTCATCAATATGACTTAATTTTTTGTAAGTATTTCCCTTTAATGAATTTCTGTTCTTTTTTCTTTCTGTTTTTTTTCAAAACTAAGTGTTTATAAAAGGGTTTTATTATATTTCAGTTCATAATACATCAGTAGTTAAAAATCTCAATATGGTTTCTGATTTGTAGCTTTATATGTATAGATTTGTAATGGTATTATTTCTTATGCATAAATATACAAGTTTATTACTTTGTGAGGACTATAATCATTTTTTTTTCACCCAGAATGAAAACAGTGAATGATAGATGAGTTGATGACCATGGAAAAACTACTTCTAGTAGAATGGAAATAATATGAGGTGTAGTTTGAAAAAAAACATAAAGATGAGAAGGAATAGCAAAACAAAAAAACAAATAAGCAGTGAAATGAGCATGTAGAAATGTCAACAAAAAAAAAGTGTTTAATCTGTTATTTTGTTGTTTTTATCTTCCTTGATAAAGGCACATCCCTGATATATAGATTTGTTACTGTTTGTTTTTCATTTCTACATGTTCACCTCATTGCCTCTTTTTGTTTTTCATTTTTACATGTTCACCTCATTGCCTCTTTTTGTTTTTTCATTTTTATATGTTCACCTCATTGCCTCTTTTTGTTTTTCATTTGTACATGTTCACCTCATTGCCTCTTTTACCATTCCTTCTTAGCTTTACTCCTATGGAAATAATGCAGCCACTGTGAAAGGCTTGTGATGCTAAAGGCCTGGCTCCATTGATGCTCTAATTAGCCCCAACTATAAAAATGGGCACCTCACATTTATTTTGGGACACAGCCAGCAGAACAGGAGAATATGTGTATACAAAGCAGATTAAAGTGTTAATAATATAGACGCACATTAGATGAAAGGGTACATTCATGTAAAAATTCAGTCTCTTATGAAACTGTGACCAAGTTTGTAACAGGAAAATGTTCAGAAAATTTGCACATAATGAGAGGACTTGTTCCATGTTCAACAATTTGAAATTTTGTCGTAAAAATTTGCATAAGTAAAAAAACAAAAAGAAAGCTCTATTTGGTTTTTTCTTTTTAATGAAAGAACAAAACTCACAAATACAATAAAATAAAAATTGGCTCAACAGCATCTGTGTTTCATTGGATATACAGGCTGTTTCTTTTACACATTCCAGAGGCCACTGTAGGAAGACAAACATGGTTAATGAAGAAAGTGTGTGTTATTCTGTTGAAAAATTTTGAAAGTTTTAGATGAATCTTACAGGGACCAAGTGTTTACCTTCACAGGAAAGAGAACAGCAACAAAAATGATTTTTCTGTAAATAGGAAACAACGAGCCTTTCTTACGATAAAGTAAGAGAACACAGTTTTGTAGGATTAGACCTTGAAAAAACTGTAGGCAAAGCACTTTAGTGAGATGTGAGAGAAAGAAAAATCATAAGAGAATTTTCGAGGTCTAATCCTACAAAACTGTATTCCCTTACTGTGCCGTAAGAAAGCCTCATTTCCTATTTATAAAAAAATTGTTCCTGAAACTATGCCTAAAACTAACTTCATGTAATAAGTGTTCATTCGTTTGTTGTTGCTTTTCAAGTATGCACCAGATATGGCAGGAGACCATGTGTATGTTTGTCTAAAAAGTTGGTACATGACAGAGAGACTGAATCTAAGCTACGGAATTTCTGTGTCATGACCTCGTTTCTTTCCGGGTGTCATGATCCCTTGTGTCTACTGAACAGTTACTAATGACTAGGCCTATAAACACCTTTTCATAGAGGTGTTAGTTGGCTCAGTTGGTTAGTACGCTGTTCTCTTGTGGCAAGACGGCTGCTCATCCTACCAGAGTCCGTGTCCGAATCCCAGGTAATTCTCTTGTGATTTTTCTTTCTCTTATGTCTCACTAAAGTGCTTTGTCTATGATTTTTTTCAAGGTCTAGTCCTACAAAACTGTTTTCTCTTACTTTACAGCAACAAAAATGGGATATCTTCAACAGTTCTAATATTCCTGTTGTAACAGTGAGCTTAAATGATGTCCACCAAGGTATATTGTAATTAAAGTGTTTTGGTGTTGTACAAATTTGTGCTGTATGTTTTTTTTTTTTAATGGATTTGAATGCTGTTATACACTTCATGGTTTTATTTTTCTATGAATGTCTTCTTACTTTGGAAGATTAAAGCAGTGAAACCAGGGTACTGCAAGTAGGAAATTACCTCAAATTTAAACAGTTTCTATGAAAGTTATTTTCCAGACATGTGAACCACACTTTCAGTTTCAGCAGCTATTTCTGAATATTTTGGTTTGAAATTTCAGTTTAAATTTATTCTCAGAGTGATTTTAGTTAGTTTAATAATCACTTTTTCTTTGGATTGTTCAACATTCATCTCTGTCTCATTAAAGTATACAGGTGAAATGAATGTATGAGTAATGCTATTAATAGCAGTCAGTGTGAATAAATCAGGTTATACTTTGTCATGCCGCACTAAATAGTGCTGTGAAAGTGGGATACCTGACATGTGCATTAGAGAGAATTACCTCACAAAACAGAGATTATCTACCTTCAGGGTAAGCACACCAAAGCACACTCCACATAAATGTCAGTGCATTAAAGGAAAACATGGTTTTTCTATTAAGAATATATCCCATTTATAAAAGAGTGCTCCAGAACTGAAAACAAATAAAGATAACAAAGAACCCATCTTAGTTCAAATTTTGTCATTTCAGTAATTCATGCTGATTCACACAAAATCTGAAGGCAACTTACCAAGATGAAGTCCATAGTTTTCTCCAGATATTTTTTTTTTGGTGGTTCCTTAGCTACCATCTCAGATCTGGACATCATAGCCAGAGATGCTTACATGTGTTTGCAAAAGTGGGACATTTCTGGAGCTAATGTTCTGAAGAGGATATGACTGGGTGAACATGGTCTCTCAGATTGAGTGCAGTAACATTTCAACTTATTACTGTCATTCTTCAGTGAACCAAGCTATAGAAATGGATACACTTAAGTACCCTGTGACAACTTACCAAGAAAGAAAAGGACAAACGTTGAAATAATTGTAAAGTTTTCTTTTCATTTAAATCCCAGTTCAATTTTTTATTTAAAATGATGTCCTAAGGAAAGAAATTACCTCAGAAGATGGAGAATGTACAAGGTGAAGCATTCTTGATCACGGTGCAAACAAAGTTGATGATAAATGAACAATAAAGAACAGAACATTATGCATCTTGCATCTTACATCCTTCCCATTCTGTTAAACATCACATAGGGCTTGCATGGTAGTTCACCAAGTTTTCCTGTTTTTGGTGAGGTTTTCAACCTCATCAAGGGATTTTATGTCCACTAAACTGCCCTCACTTAACAATGTCCTCTTTAGAGTTTCAAGTAGTCAACCCCTTCTTTTTTGTTGGCCTATTGTTTTTCACTTGATAGCTTGTTTAGGATTCTCTGATTGTTTCTTCTTGTCACATGACCGACATATGTCCATCTTCTTTTTCTGATCACCCATGAGACTGGTTGTTGTTCAGTCATCTGTCTTATCTCTGCATTGTTCTTGAATTCATTCCACTTTAAGCCGAGTGCTTTCCTGAGGCATTTTTTTCAAAAGAGTCTAATTTCTTGTCTATTTCTTTAGTTGTTTTTCAGCTTTCACATGAATGAGGGTGAATATTACATTTGAATTGAATAAAATAATCTTAACTTGGTTTTTGTGCTTACAACTTTTGAATGCCATATGCTCTCAAGAGTTTTTAACATCAGTGCTGCTTTTTCAATTCTAATTCTAAATTCCTTTCTGGTGTCACCATCCTGGTTTATGTAGCTGCCGAGGTATGCAGATTGGCGTACTTCTTCAACAACTGTTCCTTTAGCATATATTTTTCTTCTTGATTAATGGGAAGTTTCATTATATTTGTTTTTTTCATTGTTAATTTCAAGTCCTATTTTACTAGCAAGTGAAGACAGGATATCTGTTTTTTCTTGCATCAAATTCACATTGTTACTGATGTCATCTTCAAAATCAAGATCTTCTAGTTGGGTCCCATGTACCCAGTCGATGCCGGTTTTACCTTTGCAGAATTTGTTCCTTATGAAGTCTATGGCAATTCTAAAATGCAAGGGAGATGATATACATTCTTGTTTCATGCCTGTTTCAATCTGGAACCATTCGTTCATCCCTTCTTTTGTGTTGACTGCACAAACATATCCATTGTAGAAGTCCCTAATGATGTTGACAATTTTAGATGGTATTCCCTATAGACTTAAAATTCTCCACAATGAATCTCTGTATATGCTATCAAATGCCTTTTTAAAGTCTATGAATTTCAGGATTAATGACATTATGTATGGCTTGGTCTAAAAAAAATTATGTAAAAAAAAAAGATAGAAGCCTATATTCTGAAGTGCAAGTACAGATCCCATGCTTAGTAAATGTATATGGTACATAAACAACTATCGGTGCATTTAAGAAAACAAGTATTTAGAAAAATTGTTTCTTCTCTTATATCCATCACTGCATTTGAACTAACGGCAACAAAAATAAATAATATAAAAAATTTTAGAAATTAAAAAAAAACGATATTAAAAAAAAATAAATAATATAGTGCCCCCTTGATGTTACATTGCTCAGTGTGATCAAGATCAATGTTCCCAGTAGGGTCTTGTGGTTTGTATGCAAAAAATATTCTCAGAAAACATTTTGTGTGGAAATGTGTATCATAACATCAACTTACAAAGTACAATTTTAAGTTTTAATTTTATAAAAATCAGTAGAAATCATGGAAACAAACCCATGCAGCAGCATCAAAATTTTTTTTTCAGTGCCACCATAGCTCAGAGTAACATAAAGACCACATCACAGAGTAACATAAGGACCACATCACAGAGTAACATATGGACCACATCACAGAGTAATATAAGGACCACATCACAGAGTAACATAAGGACCACATCACAGAGTAACATAAGGACTACAGCACAGAGTAACCTAAGGACTACGGCACAGAGTAACCTAAGGACCATAGCACAGACTAATGTAAGGACCACAGCACAGAGTAACATAAGGACCTTAGCACAGAGTAACATAAGGACCACAGCACAGAGTAACATAAGGACCATATCACAGAGTAACTTAAGGAAATTGAAAAATAGAGTAGCAGTTTTATTATTCTTTGCAAAACACAAACTCTTGTGTATATCGTGATTTTTTTTTTGTCCGTTTTGTTTTTTGTGTGTGGCCATGTTGCCCTTCAGCTTAGAGGGAACACCGACTGAGACTCGACTATCTTCTCCAAAGCTCATGCAATGTCCAGCCTACCTAAAACTTTGCTGTTCTTCAGTTTAAACATCTTACAGCAATCTAAAATTAAAATGTATGGTAAATTTGTAAACTGTATAAGTTTAAAATATAAATTAACATAAATGTTTTATTCCTTTTAGCAGGTCAAGAGAATCTGGAAAGTCATAAAAATAAAGAGCGTTCTATTTCTGAACCAGTTGTTGGTCATAGAAATTTAACTGACGCAGGCAAGCAGGAAGTTTCCCATAGGAGTCTCAGGCCTTCCAGAAACATAGAAAATGCTAGCTCCACCACCAAAGAGCATGTTCAGAGTCAGCCAGCATCTAAAAACTCTCATGATAATTTGATATTTGAAAACTCGAAGGACAATGTGAGTGATGTATCCAAGAAGCAGCATCGGCCAAAAGTGAAGAAGTCCAAGGGCCAGACGCTTCAACAGAGATTAGGAGTTACATTTTCAAATAATATACACCTCTCTGTTAGTAGTAAGACTGATGGGGATGCTTCTGATAATGATCCCAAAGATATGGAATATTGTGACTGTGGTCTTCGGTTTCAGGATTGTAAATTGCCTTTAGGATGGACTGTCCATCGCAGTTGCATTCCCGCAACCCAGAATCATATATTCTTTCAGTCTAGTTCAGCCACAACTTGGGAAATGCCCCATGAAATTTTGCCCAAGCTGACCAATAAACAGTTAGAATTCATTCTTGATTTGTATTGCCAAAGTAACCAACAAATGCCACAGTGCCTGATGGAGAGACGGGATCAACAAAAAGAAAGAATGGTAAGTGATACATCTGAAATGTCTACAGTTTAATTGCTTCTCTTTCAAAAATGAAAAAAAAAGCTATATTATTTTTACCATTTAATCATTGCAGTTTTGTTGTTGGCAAAATAAATATTGCTTGTTCTTCTTCTTCTTCTTCTTTGTTCACTTCTACCACCAAGACCGCCCTGTGATCTTACTGAATTTACCCCTGTGGTCCTCGTTAAATCCCGTGGTCTGAAAGGACCACACGAGATCTCTGAGAGGACCACAGGGGGTTCAAAGTATCTCAGAGCTTGAGCCTGTATTCTTGGTGGGTCTCAGAAGTGGGATTGCGTGACACTGTAGTTTTCGTTGCACCAGTTTAGTCTAGAGTTGGACTTTTTCACTGGAAGACCTCGACGTGTTTAGAATATCAGTATATCCCCGCTGGGTGAGAGGTGGTAGCCCACCCAGGCCAGAGTTGAACTTTCTCACTGGAACACCTCGATGTGTTTTGAGATACCTGTGTATCACTGCAGGGTGAGATGTGGTTGCCCATCCAGTCCAGTGTTGGATTTCTCACCGGAAAACCTCAACGTGATTAGGATACACCTACATCCCCGCCGGGTGAGAGGTGGTTGCCTATCTAGACTGCCCTAGTCCAGTGTTTCCGACTTCAGCATTTTGTGGTCGTGGCTGCTATCTTTCCTAGTTGTGTCCAGGATGGAGCTTTTGTCCAGGAGGATGAATCCTCGCCACTAGTGACTTCCACCCCTGGGTTGAGCTGGTTTAGGCATATTATCCCAGTATGGGCATGTATGGTACATGACCAACCTCTAGATCAGAGGTACCGTGACATGTGTAGCCTTCAAGTTTCACCTCTTGTATGAGCCAGTTTAGGCATATTTCACCAGTATGGGTGTATATCGGGCGTGACCGACCTCTAGAACGGAGGTGGTGTGACATGCCTGGCCATCAAGTTTCACCTCTGATGTTGCCGGTTTAGGCATATTTCACCATTGTAGGTGCGTTTCGGACGTGGCCGGCCTCTAGAGCAGAGGCGCCGTGGTATGTGTAGCTCTCGCAGCGATACTACTGGACATATTGATTAAATTTCACTTTATCCTTTCCTTTACCTTTTCACATCGGCGCCACACAGCAACCTTTATTTCTTTTCCGCATTTTCTTCCTTGACCGGGAAGAGCTTCACTCCATGCACGGCATTCGAAGAGTCTCACCAGCAGTGTCTTAACCTCTAGGTTAAGCCGGTTCATGCATTTCACCCAATATGACTGCACTCAGGACATGGCCGACCTCCAGACCAGAGGTGCCGTGATTTGACTGTCTGCTTCACTTTATCCTTTCTGCCACCTTTTCCGCAGTGATGCCGCGCGGCAACCCCATTTCCACCTTTCTTCATTGGCCGGGAAGAGCACCGCTCCACGCACGGCAGCTGAAGAATCTCGCCAGCAGCAGTAAATGAGCTACCAAATGTGCCACTCATCTACCCTAAGTGTCTGGTTTTCAGGCACCAGATATTTACCTTTGCCCCTTCTCCTGTCAGTTTAAACAATTCTGCCACAGGAAGGCCAGGAGCTGGACTTGACTGCCAGAGGCTGTTTGAGACGCACGCCGTTGGAGTGGAGATCGAATTCTCCACCCCACCTCCGGCAATAACAGTCCTTAGAGCCATATTACTTGTTGTTTCTATGCCCAGTTATGGAAATCTAGCATTACTAGAGTCAACAATGATAAGAGATAATACCAAGATTATGTTAGGCAAAACTAACATTTTGCTTTCTTCAAAACTGTCCTCTTAAACGAAAAGTGCTGATATTGTTGACAATGTCCAGTCCAGTTTGACTGCTACCATGCAACAATAAACAAGTCAGCCAGCAAATGATAAACCTACTGCTACTTTGTTGGTAATCTGGGAAAGTCAAAAGCTACAGGGGAAATCCGTTCTCTACTCTTTCATCCAGTGATGTTGATGATGTTGGTATTGGTAGGATATTATTGTTGATATGTTAAATAATGACAGCAGGCTACCATAGCTGTACCTAGTCTCCTGGAGGCGGGTCAATGCCCTCCTAGTGAGTTGCAGTGGTAGACTTCTCTGTACTTTTCATCTGGATGAAGACTACATCATTGACTTGTATGTTGTTCTTCAGGCTTTTGTGGCACTGACAAATATGTTTCCAGGGAGCACTTATTGTATGAGGAGGGTCTTGGCCATTTGTAGAACATCCTGAGCATCAACATATAGCCCTATGCTTCCCTGGTAAACAATATATAAGCTATAGTTTCCTAATGATGTAGCACATAATTATACACATTAGTAGAACAATCTAGGACAATGTGTATACTTGTCTCATCATCATCATCATTTGCCATACCAATGGTGCTGATAAGTCATGCTTATTGGTCACTTCCCATCATGTCATTTGCATTAGACTGTCCATGATCTTCTCTCATGACTTTCCTCAGCTTCTGTTTCCTGTTGTTATGCCACTTTCAAGTCCTCTTTTTCTCATTACATATCCAGTGAATATTGACTGCATTTCGTTCTGTTTTAATTACTTTTTTTTCACTGGCTTTTGCTGTGTACTTGCTTTTGCTATGTATTTGTCTTTTGCTATGTACTTGTCTTTTGCTATGTACTTGTCTTTTGCTATGTACTTGTCTTTTGCTATGTACTTGTCTTTTGCTATGTACTTATCTTCTGCTATGTACTCGCTTTTGCTATGTACTTGTCTTTTGCTATGTACTTGTCTTTTTCTACGTACTTGTCTTTTGCTATGTATTTGCTTTTGCTATATATTTGTCTTTTGCTATGTACTTGCTTTTGCTATGTACTGGCTTTTGCTATGTACTTGCTTTTGCTATGTACTTGTCTTTTGCTATGTACTTGTCTGTGTGTCTTCAAATTTTTTTTTGTTGCCTCTTCTTTTCAGACAAGAACTTGTTTGTTTTCTAAACCGAGAGAACATTCAGCTTCATTTGGGAGCCAAAATGTTCTTCAGAGAATTTTACCAGATAAAGTGACTTTGTCTTCATCTGCAAAGAGTTGTGAAAATTTGTCTTCAGAATTGAAGAGTCCTTTTCCTTTTCCATGCTCGACAAAGGCAAGCATGACCAGTCGTTTCTCAGAAAGTTTACTAGATGAAACAACAGAAACACTGCGAGAGTCTAAGTTAACAAGGTCTGCCATGACTCTTCCACTTTCCAGCATGGAGCCAGAACAAAGAAGATGGAAAGCTGGTGCTGCTAATGTCAGTCCTGATTCTGTTCTTGTTCCAAGACCAATAAGTTTTGCTTCAACTCCAACTTTGACCATTCCAACAAAAGCCGGCTCACCAACTGTAACCACTCATGGAAACTTTTCACCAGACCGGTGAGAGAATCAGAAGAGACATCAGCTAATGCTTCAAGTCTGAAGCTTGACCTTGAGTATGGACATGACCTCGAGTACTAAACTTGACCTCCAGGATTTGAGTTATAATTTGAGCATGAGCCATGACTTCAGATATTACTTAAGGTATGAACATTAACTGGTTTTTTTTTTTTGGAGCCAGAAAACTGTTTTGAAAAACAGGCACAAAATCTGACAGTTGTTCATAAAAAAAAAAATGACTGGATCAACAACAATAAAAAACAAGAACTTCATGCAGTAACATAATTAAAGTCACCAGGTTGATTAACAGAAGGAAATAGAAATACTGACATAACAGAAAAAAAAATTATTTAATTATTTATTTAATTATTTTAAAATCATTTTTGCAGAAAAAAAAAACTATTATACATTTGTGTATAGAAACACCACTGTGTACAGTTATACATTTGTATATAGAAACACCACTATGTACAAATTTACTAAAACCTGAGCACAGAAATAAAAGCATCTAAGCCATAGGGAGCAGAGAACTATCTTCAGACTACATACAGTACACACTGTCCTTGGGGAACATGCATAGTGACCATGCACCATGTGCCATGCTTTCATGAACTGTGAAAACAAAATATGCAACACCATCTTCTGGACTGCCCTTCCCTAGAGGATCTTCAGAAACTAACATCAACTACTTCCCATCTTGAACATAATGTACCGAGATACAGAAAAATAGCTGAACATTCCACATCCTGGTAAATGTGAAGAAGGAGTAAAAAACTCTCAGACTAAGAAAAAGTTGTAGAAAGCATGACAGGAAGAGAAATGCCAGAAATTTGGAAAGTGATGAATTATAGTTGTTACATTATTGTAGGTATTGTCATGTGAATTTTACTTTTGATTTCTCATTCCCTGAATATGGGGCCATTTTCTTGTTGTTACACTTTGTTTATTTGATATGTGGCACATAATGGTTAAAAAAAAAAATGTGGTCCTTTCATCCTATAGGGGTACTCTGGGATATGATGTTAGTGCCCATAGGTACTCTGGGATATGATGTTAGTGCCCATAGGTGCTCTGAGATATGTTAGTGCCAATAAGTGCTCTGGGATATGATGTTAGTGCCCATTGGTGCTCTGGGATATGATGTTAGTGCCCATAGGTGCTCTGGGATATGATGTTAGTGCCCATATTTTCCTTGAGCTGATTAACGAGTGATGTGGTAAGCGCCATACCAGGCTGACTTTCCTTCTGCAGTTCCTTCTACAGCCAGGGTAATTGGGGCATCTCTGGCTGATATTGAACAACCATCTCCGTGTGACAGATCAGTGTGACAGATTAGTGATTTGTCGGTATGTCCAGCTTGAATACTTTCAACATCATTTTGGTATTCACTTGCCACAATATTATTCTCATTTTTAGTTATTTTCCATTGATCTTGTTTCGAAATATTTTTTATCAGTTTGTTTCCTTTCTTCATTTTTGGCTGGAGTTTGTGTTTTTAATTGACCAAGGCTGTCTCTACAAACTGTTCAGTAATGTAAATGTGTTCAGATCATTTTTCCTTTCATAGTTAGTCTAGGAGATCCTGGCTTTTGTCCCAATGATAGTTTAAAAACAAAACAAACAACAAACAAAAAAATCAGAAAAGTATATTACCAGATGAATCAAATGACACAAAAAAAGTGACTAATCCATGAGAACCTTTGTTGTTGTGGGTGGAGTTGTGTAAGTAGATCATAGATTTCCATTGAAATGGAGACCTTCAGTGTAGATAGAAGTGGAGATAATCTGATTGTTTTGCTAAGACCATCCAGCGGTCAAGAGTTTTGGCCCTTTGACTGTTGTGGGATCAGAAAGAGGCGAGCATCAACGGTAATGAAATAAGCAAATTCCAGTCTTCATTTTATATTGAAATTACATTTAGAACAGCCAAAGTTTATTTTTTTACACACAAAAAATAAAGTTTTATTTTTTATTCATGTTTATTGAATTATATTTTCTGTGATATAAATGAACGTATATCTTGTTTTATAAATATCATGATAAATGAACATATATCTTATTTTATAAGTATCATGATAAATGAACATAATCTTGTTTTATAAATATCAGAATGTTTTATAACTTGCAAAATAATTGCCCTCTTTTCACATAAATTACATTATGAAAATGCCACCCAAATGGTCTTCATGGTAATGTTATTTACAGTGTGAGCCATCTCGTCACCGTAACGAAAAAGGTCTGTGAGGAGTATTTCTAATATATGATCAGTCTGAAATTATGAAAAGAACTGAAAGGTCATAAGAGAAGATTTAGAACAATGGAAACTTGTTAAAATTATAAGAAAGATATGGTCAAAAAATTCTTGAACATGCCAGGAGAGGAAAGAAAATATAGAACTTGGAAAAAAGTTGGGAAAACTAAAAGTAAAAAAGAAAAGGGGAAGAGAGGAAGAACAAGAAGGAAAAACATCTCAGTGAACTGACCAAGTGGCACAGAATGAGAAGGTCATCTGAATTTGATCAAAAACATCAAAGATCAATCATCATCATCATCATGTGCCTTGCCGAATGGCGTTGGCTATTATGGTTCTCCAGAGTACCCGATCCTTCATGCAGGCCATCAGCTCAGTTGGTGATCTCCTCTCACACCATCCCGTCAGACTGTCCAGAATCATTTCTCTTGATCTTCATCTTGATCTTCTTCCTTCTATTTTTCCTGTTGTTATAATATTTTCAATGCCCCCTCTTCTCATTGCATGTCCTATGAAAGTACACTGTCTCTCTCTTATCTTTTTGACAAGGTTTTTTGTCTCTCCAGCTCTTCTCATACATTCTTCATTAGTTATTTTTGCTGTCCAGGGGATTCGCAACATTCTTCTAATAAACCACATTTCTGCTGCTTCCAATGAATTTTGTGCAGACCTGCCTATTGTCCATGATTCACTTCCATATAACAAGATAGGTTCAATATAGCATTTTAGGACTCATTTTCTAACATTTATTGATAAGGATATGTTGCATAATATGTTTCTCATTCTCTGAAATGCAGTCTTTGCTTGGCCTATTCTGTTCCTAATTTCAAAGATCAATAATAATAATAACAATAACATAATAATAATGATGAAGTTCTAAAAACGAATGAAGGTAGCTGCAATACACAACATTAATTCATGTAGAGAAAAGGTGTTAGTACCAAAACACACTAAATACTCAGTAAATCACAGATTTTTATACCACAACACCTTTTTCCAAATAAATTTATCAAAATATTTGATTTTCATATTTTATCAGATCATTATTTTTAATTTTCCAAGAACTCTAACTTTCTTGGATATTTATTAATTTTTCAAATATAAACGGAGAACTCATCTGAAAAAAAAAATTTTCCTTTTTTAAACTTTTATTCATGTGCTTAATAAATGCTACTTTTTAAAATGAATCGCCAAAGAACTTCACATGGGATATGATTGCTAAGAAAGGTCTCTGATAAAGTCAGGAAAAATAATATATAAAATGAATGAAGACTTCAAAATAAATTTTAGGAAAGAAGTATGATGGGCAGCAGATGTCATATTAATTCTCAGTATCACTTTTGGTGTTTGCAGACATATAAAGGAAACTTGTATTATTTATTACCATCTTTGGTTGTTTTTTTTTCTGGCCTAGATGTGCTCTCATATGTTTGCCTTGACCTTTGAATGATGTTGTTAGTCTAGTTTCATTATGGTGTACCATGAACTATGTTGTTAGTCTAGCTTCATTTCATTGTATCATGAACTATGTTGTTAGTCTAGTATCATTTAATTATACCATGAACTATGTTGTTAGTCTAGTTTCATTTCTTCTTCTTCTTCTTCATTCACTTCTACCACCAAAAACCGCACTGTGAACCTACTGAATTCACGCCTGTGGTCCTCGTTAGGTCCCGTGGTCCCCTATGTGGTCCAAAATAGACCACATGAGATCCACGAGAGGACCACAAGGGGTTCAGAGTATCACAGTGCTTTAGCCTGTATTCTTGGTGGGTCTCGGAAGTGGGATTGCGTGACACCGTGGTTTTCATTGCACCAGTTTAGTCTAGGGTTGGACTTTCTCACCGGAAAACCTCAACGTGATTAGGATACGCAAACATCCCCGCCGGGTGAGAGGTGGTTGCCTATCTAGACTTCCCTGGTCCAGTGTCTCCGACTTCAGCATTTTGCGGTCGTGGCCGCTACCCTTCCTAGTTGTGACCAGGATGGAGCTTTTGTCCAGGAGGACGAATCCTCGCCACTAGTGACTTCTACCCATGGGTTGAGCCGGTTTAGGCATTATCTCAGTATGGGCGTGTTTGGGACGGGACCGACCTCTAGGGCAGAGGTACTGTGACATGCATAGCCTTCAAGATTCACCCCTGGTTTGAGCCGGTTTAGGCAAAATTCACCAGTATGGGTGTTTATCAGGCGTTACCGACCTCTAGAGCGGAGGTGGCATGACATGTCTAGCCATCAAGTTCCACCCCTGGTGTGTGCCGGTTTAGGCATATTTCACCAGTGTAGGTGTATTTCGGACGTGGGCGGCCTCTAGAGCAGAGGTGCCGTGGTATAGCTCTCGTAGCGATACTACTGGACATACCAGGTTAAACTTCACTTTCCACCACCTTTTCCCATCGGCGCCGCACAGCAACCTTTATTTCTTTTCCGCATTTACTTCCTTAACCGGGAGGAGCTTCACTCCACGCGCGGCATTTGAAGAGTCTCGCCAGCAGTGTCTTAACCTCTGGGACAAGCCAGTTCATGCATTTCACTAGTTTCATTTCATTGTACCATAAACTATGTTGTTAGTCCAGTTGTACCATGAACTATGTTGTTAGTCCAGTTTCATTTCTATGTACCATGAACTATGTTGTTAATTCAGTTTCATTTCATTGTACCAAGATGAACTATGTTAGTCCAGTTTCATTTCTATGTACCATGAACTATGTTGTTAGTCTAGTTTCATTTCTTTGTACCATGAACTGTGTTGTTAGTCTAGTTTCATTTCTTTGTACCATGAACTGTGTTGTTAGTCTAGTTTCATTTTTATGTACCATGTACCATGAACTATGTTGTTAGTCTAGCTTCATTTCTATGTACCATGAACTATGTTGTTAGTCCAGTTTCATGTCATTGTACCATGGTGAACTATTTTAGTCCAGTTTCATTTCTATGTACCGTGAACTATTTTGTTAATCTAGTTTCATTTCTATGCGCCATGAACTATGTTGTTAATCTAGTTTCATTTCTATGTACCATGAACTATGTTGTCAGACCAGTTTCATTTCATTGTACCATGAACTATGTTGTTAGTCTAATTTCATTTCATTGTACCATGATGAACAATGTTGTTAGTCTAGCTTCACTTCTATGTGCCATAAATTCTTATCAGCATTTGTTTTATCTGCATATATGAGTAAATAAAATGGCAAACAAAAAGAGCCTTCTTTCCAGCAACATTACATCATCTTTGCTGGTTGTTTTTTGTCCTACAATTTGGTCATTTTTTTAAACGAACTTGCCACTTTTGTTACAGCTACATCTGTGGTCTTATTTTTCGTTGTCTCGCCACATCGTTCTGTCTTGCACTGTCATAACAGTCAGTGACTGTACAATGACTGTCCAGGAGGAATTTTAGCAAAGGTTCGTGTACTCTATAACACACACCGATAATATTCTTCTTCTGTGCAGTTTTCGCTAATAGGTTTTTTTTTTCCGACCATTCATTTTTTTCATCTTAGTCGAGTTTAGGAGAGCAAATGAAATACGGAATCTAATGCATTCGATGTGAGAATCTGTGTATTCGGGCGCTTCTATCTTACCACAGGCGCACACCAGACAGAAAAATATCTACTGTAAGGGAAGTAACTAAGATTTGAACTTCCCATTTTAGTACAATGAGTAAACTTGTTTAGCCATTCCAGATATACGCCGTCGCCAAATAACCACCCTCCCCGTATTTTACGGGACAGTTCTTTATTCAGTGGATTTATCGTGGGAATCGTATTACTTCGGCCGGGACGCCTAAAAGTCCCATATTTTAAAATACATGTTACATATTATTACCCAGTATTTTCATCTTTGATCGACGCAGTTCAGAAATAAAAGGTAATTTCGGGGTGTTATGGGGGGATAAAGGAGATGCAAATTTTGTTCACGGCTAGACAGGGTCAAGCACTGTCTCACGTTTAAAACGGGACATCGTAATGTTATTAGTTCCCGGCGCCTCTCACTCTGTCATGTTTATGTATTCAACTCACGGCCGACTCTTATACTTCTCCTATAGCTTCCTGCCTGTACCGTTTAGAGCTCTACTTCTCTTTGTGCCTTTCTGTATGAGGCTGATAATGTTGTTTAAGTGATGACTAGTAAGAGGTTGATAATGTTGTTTAAGTGATGATTAGTAAGAGGCTGATAATGTTGTTTAAGTGATAACTGGTAAGAGGCTGATAATTTTGTTTAAGTGGTGAATAGTAAGAGGTTGATAATGTTGTTTAAGTGATAACTAGTAAGAGGCTGATAACGTTGTTTTGGGGAAGTTTAGGAGATGAAGGGTAAGGCAGGACTGTCATAGCAGCATCAAGTGAAGGTGGATTACTCAGTTTTAAACATACATATGGTACCAGGTGAAAATGTATCAGGTCGTTAGTTACTAACAAAAGTCTTTACAGCGTCAGCTACAGCCATGGCGATAGACAGAGAGTTGGAAAGATGGCAGGCCACAGCCCTCAGCATCAAGAAACCCCCCACGGGCTCACCGGGTTGAGCTGAGCAGAATTTTAAGACTTATTTTGGTGGAAATGTTTGGCTGCTTTGAAGAAAATCCACTCTGTGGAGATAACAAAAAAAGTGGCCATGATTGGCACACTTGTAAGTAAAATGTGAAACCTGGTTTACTGATTACAACTTTGGGTTAAAATTTAAAACTTAATCGTAAACATTTTTGTTTTCAATAACTGTACTCCCCCCCCCCCCCCCTGAATAAATGTTCCTTATCTGAACTTTTAAAAAAGATGATCATGTTACCTATATCCCGTTCTTCTCCTTCCATTGCTCCCCGTGGGAGCCATTTCTCCTCAGGCTGAGAACCACTGCAGCCAATCCAAATGCGTACTTTGATTTTCGTTCGCATCTTCACCCCATTAAAAATATACGTACTGTCAGCTTTCATGGGCTCTTTTTTTTTATCCGGCCGATCCGGTTATTTGTGATTAACTTCCAAGTTCTGCCAAGGTTAGCCTAGTACTTCAATGTCCATCTTTAATCACGTATGCTTCTCCAGGTTTGGTTCCTAAGAAATCTGCTGCCGTGTTTCTGTGTTTTGTTTTGTTTCGTTATTTTTTTTTATTCCCTCTCACGTATTGTAAGACCGTGATTATAATTTTCGCTCAATTCTTCTTTTCTTCCGTTTATTCCCCCCTTTGGTTTCTCACTTTTCACTTTTCCCCGCGTCTCAGAATCTGATTATTTTGGAACTTTATTATGACTTCCCGGCCAACCGTTTTAAATATTAATAGATTCTATCCCCGCTGTGACAGCACCGTCTGAAACAAAACAGATTTATGTTTTAACTTCGCTTGACACTAGCAGATAATAAACAAATTCATATGACGCAGGAACATTCGGGGAGTGAACAATGTCGTTTTGGAATTCAGTGACTGGCAATATTTGTGGTGGACTTTGAACGGAAAACACACAGATACTCCATATTGGTCTGAGGGTTTCGTGTGAAATTTAGTTTCTATGTGGGAATTATTGTACAATTTTTGTTACAAATCCAGTGAAGTTTAGTTTTTTTTCATTGATGGAGCTGGATGTTGTGAGGGAAATATGAGGAGAGGTGATGTTTATTTAATGAGCAGAGCGGGAAGGAGAAAGAGGGAGAGAGGGGGAGAGAGAGGAAGAGAGAGAGAGGGAGAGAGGGGGAGAGAGAGGGAGAGAGGGGCGGAGAGAGAGGGGGAGATAAAAAGGGAGAGATAGAGGGGCAGAGAGGGGGGGGAGAAAAAAGGGAGAGGGGAGAGAAAAATGGAGAGGGGGAGAGAAAGAGAGAGAGAGAGGGAAAGAGAGCGGCGGAGAGAGAAGGAGAGGGAGGGAGAGAGAGAGGAAGAGAGAAGGGGAGATAGAGGGAGAGAGAAAGAGAGAGAGAGAGACTATATCTGTGAGTAAGTATATATGCGCGGGCTCGCGCTATTTAAAACAAAAGTAGCAACAGCTTTATTAATGAACGCGCGCACAGTTACAACGTTTTTGTTCACACTTTCATCATAGGAAAATTATACAGGTCAAAGAAATAGGGAAATAACAGAAAGTAAAACTTCATATGAATGTAAACTACAAATAAGATTGAAGGAGGGGAGGGGATAGAAAAAAAGAGGGAACACTTAGCTGTGACTTGCAAGAATCTGCGACCAGGAGTGCGCGTGGTGGAGTATTGTCAATGTTTTAAAGAAGATTTAGAGTGTGTAATAAAGAGGTTAGTAAAGAGGAGGTAGAGAAAGTGAAAGGGAGATAGAGGCTGAGGAAAAGAGTGGTGGAAGAGATGATTATGACTGGGATAAAGTGAGGGTTTCTGGAATATAAGTTACAGGTGAGGAAAGAGAAGAACTTAACCATATTAATGTACAATATTAAACATCTTATCTTATATCCTTCCCGTGCCGTTAAACGTCACATAGGGCTCGCAAAGTAGTTCGCCAATTTTTCCTGTCTTCGGCGAGTCTTTCAACCTCATCAAGGGATTTTATGCCTGTTAATTTGGCCTCTCTTAACAATGTCCTCTTCAGAGTTTCACGCGGTCTGCCTCTTTTTCTTCGGCCTGTTGTGTTCCACTTGATAGCTTGTTTTGGGATTCTCTGATCATTTCGTCTCATCAAGTGACCAACATATGTCCATCTCCTTTTCCTGATCACCCATTAGACTGGTTGTTGTTCAGCCATCTGTCTTATCTCTGCATTGTTCTTGAATTCATTCCACTTGATGCCGAGTATTTTCCTTCGGCATTTGTTTTCTAAAGCGTCTAATTTCTTTTCTATTTCTTTAGTTGTTTTCCAGCTTTCGCATGCACAAATGAGGGTGGATATTACATTTGAATTGAATAGTCTTAACTTGGTTTTTGTGCTTATAACTTTTGAATTCCATATGTTCTCAAGATTCTTGAAGATTGATGCTTCTTTTGCAATTCTGATCCTAACTTCCTTTCTAGTGTCACCATCCTGGTCTATATAGCTGCCAAGGTATGCAAATTGATTGACTTCTTCAATATCTGTCCCTTCTATGTGTATTTTTCCATTTTGATTGAGAGGAATTTTCATTATTTTTGTTTCGTCCTTGTTAATTTCAAGTCCTATTTTGCTAGCCATTGAAGACAGGCTATCTTTTTTTTTTTCTTGCATGGAATTCACATTATTACTGATAAGAGTTATGTTACATGTGCAGCATTTTTTCATTATGAAGTCTACTGTAATCCCAAAAAGTAAAGGAGACAGTATACATCCTTGTTTCACGCCTGTTTCAATCTGGAACCATTCACTCATCCCTTCTTCCGTCTTGACTGCACAAACATATCCATTGTATAAGTCCTTAATGATGTTGACAATTTTAGATGGTATTCCATATAGACATAAAATTCTCCATAATGAATCTCTGTGTATGCTATCAAATGCCTTTTTAAAATCTATGAAGTTCAGTATTAATGGTTTCTGCTTTTCAATATGTTCTTCAGGTACTATTCTGAGAGTAAAGATCTGGTCGAGACAGCTTCTCCCTTTTCGAAATCCTGCTTGTTCTTCTCTCATTGCAGCATCCACTATATCTTTGAGTCTATTAAAAATGACCTTGCAAAATACTTTTGACACAACTGATATTAAGGTTACTCCTCTCCAGTTGTTACAGTCACTAAGGTTGCCCTTTTTTGGTATTTTAACAATGATTCCTTTCTTCCAATTAGAATGGACCTTTTCTTCTTTCCAAATCTTGTTAAACATTCTCTGTAGTTTTCTCATGTTGTCACTATTGATAGCTTTTAGCATTTCGGCTGTTATTTCATCTTCACCTGCAGCTTTGTTGTTAGCCATTAAATTCACTGCTGTTTCAATTTCATGCAATTTAATTTCATCTAGGTTGGCATTTAGTTGTGGGGCTGGTAAGTCAGTTTCAAGGTTTAACAATTCTTTTGGGTGTGGTCGATTGAGTATTTCTTGGAAGTGTTCAGCCTATCTTTGCTTTTGGTCTATATTAAACATAGACCATCATATTTGAAAAAAAAAGAGAGACACACAGACAGAGAGAGAGAGAGAGAAAGAGAGACACGGAGAGAGAGAAAGAAAGAAACACAGGGAGAGAGGGAGAAGAGGGACACAGAGACAGAGACACACACACACAAAGAGACAGAGAGAGAAAGAGACACACAAAGAAGCAGAAAGAGAGAGACACACACACACATAAAATGACAGAAATAGAAAGAGAGACAAAAACACAAAGAGACAGAAAGAGAGAAAGAAAGAGAGAGACACACACACACACAAAGAGAGAGAGGAAGAGAGAGATAGACAAAGAGATAGAGAACAATAGAATCCAGGGACAGCTTTCTTGTCAAATTGTCAAAGCTCGCTGGACGACGTCGTGTAGCAGAGACAGAGGGATACACAGAGAGAAAGTCCAGGAATCTTGTCATCCTAGTTATCAGCAACATTTCACAGAATCACAACAAGAACATAACATGGCCGCTCTCATACTTCACCTACAGCCTCCTTTCTGTGTCATTCTGAGCTCTACTTTTCTGTGTGCCTTTCTGTAAGAGGCTGATAACGCTGTTTAAGTGATAACAAGTAAGAGGCTGATAATGTTGTTTAAGTGATAACTGGTAAGAGGCTGATAATGTTGTGATAACGAAATATGAGTGTTTTTCACAGTTTAGCACAAGGAGTTCCTCTTTGAAATTTATTATCATTCTTATTTTAGAACAATAATAATAGTAGTAGTAATATTTTTATTACTATTATTATTGTTGTTGTTGCTATTGTTGTTACTGCTGCTGTTGTTGCTGTTGTTGTTGTTGTTGCTGTTGCTGCTGTTGTTGTTGCTGCTGTTGCTGTTGTTGTTGCTGTTGTTGTTGTTATTGATGTTGTCTTTCTCGTCCACCTTCTCTTTCTATCCTCCACCTCCACTTCCTCCTACTTACTCTTCATCTTCTTTTTTTTCCTTTTCCTTCTTCTCCTTCTCTTCATCCTCTTCTTCTTCTTCTTCTTCTTCTTCTTCTTCTTCTTCTTCTTTCAATAAACTTCATATTAACATCATCATAACTAAAAAAAAAGGGAACACCTGCTGTCTCCATGGTCTCAAGGAATTCCTTGGAAGCAAAAACAAAATGCTCTTAAATCACAGCGTCTGGTACAAACTGACACGTGATCTCTGGCCTGAACACAGCGGTTACATAACTTTAAAACTCCTGAAAGAATTTATTTTTAAATGACAAGTTCTGGGGATAAGTTTGCCTGTAGTAAGTGTAGACATGCCGGGCGCTTTCTCCTCTAAAATGGAAGAGTTGCTATGACAGAAGAAAACGTTAAAAAAAAAAAAAAACTGAAGAAACCAAGCATGGAAATCACGGTTTTTTGGGGAGCTCAAATATTCATTAATTTTCCTAGATTTTTCTTCAGCATTTAAATATGGACATAAACATACAAGGAAGTTTGAATATGAAAAAAATGGCAGAAAAGATCTACTCCCTCTTCCTACAATTACTCTGGAAATGAGCAAGGATTGTTGTTGCCATCAACGGACATGTTGAAGAGCAAGAAGCCAGAAATCACAAAGGGATCACGTGATTGACGGCACATGACACCATGGACGCTCTTCGAAACAACACACTTCCTCAAAGGGAATTGCTTGTCATTCCGTGGCAAAAAAAAAAAAAAACACAGTTCCTCTGGGGAATTCAAAATTGTTCCCCGAGACGGATACGAGTTCGTATTTGGTGGAACTCATCTGCTGGTCTCGTTCTGAAAGATGAAGACTAGCGATGAACAATGAGAACTTGTATGGGCTGTCAATGAGGTTTCATGGAAATTTGTACAGATAACCCCCTTACTTGCACTTCATAATAAATGTGCAGATAGCTGTAAGAGTTAGCTCCCCTTTGTCCTAGACGAGCCCAGCGTGTAACTAAGAGCATCCCACAAAAAATTTGGAAGTCAGCGCCAACTTCCTCCCTTCTCCAACCCATCCCCCCTCCCCGGGCCTTATATGTTTTCATCCACTACGCCCCCCCCCCCAAGCCCTCCAACCCCACTCTTAAAACAAGAAAAGCCTCAAACTGGAGTTTCCCCTCAAAGGGGCCTAGTGTAACTACCTAGCGTATTTGAATTTTAAAATCCCCGCCTCAAACACGAGCACTGTCATAATACATCAGAACTGAGCAAACCGCCAAGTTCTGATTTGATTGTAGGTTCCAAGTGGTTCTCAAGCTGATCACAATTATGCCTCGCTGTTGACAGTGGTTCCCCTGGGCATGTAATGTTCCGGGACTGGGGCTTTTACTGTGCTAGAAGCACGTGAACATCAACTTCTAGCCCATTTGAGTTGTACGCAGCTTCTTTGGTCTCGGCTCCCTGCTGGCTCGCTTTCTCTCTGGGCTAGAAGTAATGTACCCAGCGTTCCACTCCAGTGACTCTACATCGTAGAAACCTAGCACCTGCAGCTTCAACACGTCATGCGGGTGTTCTTCTCTCGCGTGTGCCTCCAAGGGAACCGATCTACTGATGTCGTATTTCCAAACTTCTTCCGAAAACACACACTTAGACGGGGATAAGACGACCTCTCTGTTACAAATGTCTACTGCTTGATTGAGATTTTCTAGAGCAAAAGTAAGTTATTACTTTCCCTCGTGTTGTGCCTTTATCATGGCGCCCTTCAACTTTTTTTTTAATGCAGTAGAAAACTGCACAAAGCAGACACAAAGAAAGATATGAACACCTACTCAGTGTATCAATAAACGATGCCAAAATACTCATCAAGGGAAAGTATAATAAAATGTAAAGACCACAGACACTAAGCAAGACATCATGTTAAGCTAAGAAGGGAACAGCCAAACCATAACGTTTTTTGGTGTTGAGTAGGACATTACAGACAGCCCGTCAACATAAACTACGAGCCTTTCTTTATAGCTTAAGAGCTCGTCTACATAACTTGCAAACCCATCTACATAACTTAGAAGCCTGTCTACACAATATACATATTCATCTACATAATTTACAAGCCCATCTACATAACTTACGGGGCCATCTACATAACTTACAAGCCCATCTACAGAACTTACATCCATCATTCATTCATTCATTTGCATGTCCCTTGCGGAACTTTGCCTCCCAAACAGCACTCCTGTAGGCCTCTCGGTTGTGAGCAAGATGGCCTGCTGCTGTTGCATCCATTTCCAGATCGTCAACGATGTTGCAGCCATCTTCGTCTTGGTCTTCCTCTTTTTCTTTTTCCCATTATGTATCCTTCCAATACGGTCTTCTCTAAATTATCATGACGTTTAATGTGTCCAAAATATTTCAGTTTTCTCTCTTTAATCCTCTTCACTAGCCAGCCTTCTTCAATATTAAGCTCTTGTAGTATATATATATATATATTTGTTCTTTTTTGTGTCCACGATATTTGGAGAACTTACATCCACGTCTACTTAATTTGCATACTCATCTACATAACTTGCAACATATTCTACCTAACTTATAAGCCAGTCAAGTGTAACTTACAATCCCATCTACGTAAATGAAAACCAATCAAAGCGAACAATGCATATTTTTTTAATGATCTCTAGGCTCCACGAAATACATCCTGCAGACCTTTTTTTATCGCTACAGAAACGCAAGAGCCCAAATATGTCTCCAGGAAATGAACTTGGATTGAAAACTGTGCAACTCATATGACGAGCTCTTGCTGATAATAGGATTCATGAAAATGACCCATCTAATTATCTGGAGGAGAGAGTGCATGAAACTAAACGCAGAACTATACAGTGACATTTTTTAAAAATATAATGAAAATAATCACATAAAAAAATGGCAGGGATAAATTTGGAAGATTAAAAAAAAATAATAAAATAGGGCTCAATGACCTGTAATCGAAAGGTGAAAGTTTCAATGGGGGGAGAAAAAGTGTCTAAAAATGGTTTTGAGAAAATTAGGAAATGAACAGGAAATTTCAACATCAGAGACTTTTGGTGGAGGCAGCGTGAACGAGCGAACCATCGCTTTTTTTTCGTACCTCACCGACTTTTGGAAGTATCTGATGATAAGGTTAAACTTCGGTCTGCGGCTGTGAAGAGATAGTCAAAAACTTTATGTAATTTCTGATTAGCTTTACACTTATTATTCTTTTAACGCAAGGAAAGTCTGGATTTTAGCGCAGTAATCTCATTCAGTTTCGCCAAAGCGTAGGATGATGTCCTACTGAAGTTAAGTCCAGTGTTTTCCAAGTGGAGTAGAATTTTCTGTCGCTCTTCAAAAAGTAAAACAACTAAGGATGCTGTGGAGAGGAACAGACAGAATTACAAAAACACGATTTTTAAGGGCATGCATCCTTCTCATCGTAACATATGCCTGCGAGACCTGGACACTTAACAAAACAGCCGAGAAACACATAAATGCCTTTGAATGTAAATGCGACAGAAGAGTTTTTCAAATGTGGGCACAGAAGAGAACAAATATATTCATACTATAAGAACTTAATATTGAAGAGGCTGGCTAGTAAAGAGGACTAAACAGAGATAACTTAAACACTTTGGACGCATTAAACGTCACGAGAATTTAGAGAAGATCCTCTTGGAAGGGTACATAATGGGGAAAAAGAAAGAGAGGAAGACCAAGGCGAAAACGACTGGAAGAAATCGTTGATAATCTGCTAATGGATGTATCAGCAGCAGGGCATCTTGCTTACAACCGAGAAGCCTACAGAAAAGCTGTTAGGGAGGCAAAGTTCTGCAAGGGACATGCAAATGGCTGAGTTGTTCATACCCATTTCTTCTAACCGCTATTCAATTTCTTCTATCCAACTTTAGATCCTTCACATCCTAGTTCTTTGTTTAAGTAATGTTTGTTCTTTATAAGAACTTCTAGCTCTTTGCAAGTAATGCATGTTCTTTGTATGTAAAACTAGTTATTATAAGTAACTCTAGTTCTTTGTACACATGTAAGTAATGCTAGTTATTTATAAGGAATGTTAGTTCCTTATAAGAAATGCTAGTTCTTGGTAAGGAATGCTAGCTAGTTGTAAGTAATGCCATTTCTCTATAAGGAATGCTAGTTTAAATAAGAAATGCTAGTTGTTTTTAAGGAATTCTTTTAAGAAAGCTTTCTTTTTTTTCATTCTATTGACAAGGAGCCTACGCTGTCCTTAAGATCTCCTACCACAGACTTGGCGTCAGAGCTGGCTAACCGTGGCTGAACCTGGAGACCCTGCTCCATCTCTCTGCTGGGTGGAAGAATCGCCGCAGTACCCATGGTGGTGAAGTCTGTTTTTTTAAAAAAAAAAGGTATTCTACAGCCCTCACTCCTTCGGCTGCACTAAAGGATAGAAAAAAAAATATCTGTCATAACTCTCTCTCTCTCTCTCTCTCTCTCTCTCTCTCTCTCATGTCAAGACTGCTGTGCCTCAAAACCTTCACGGCATCGACTGCAAGCAATACTGTTTCATGATGATGAAGAAGAAGAAGAAGAAGCCACAAATAAAATACGCTACTTCGAAAGACGCCGCATCAAAACTGGCTAGAAGTGAAATAGCCACAGCACACATTTTCCACAGTTTAAATTATAAAACGTAGTAGGTAATAAACTGTAACGAAAGAGTTTTGTAACGAATTCTCTTTCATGTAGCGAAAATTTGGTAACGATTTTTTACACGCTGTTACACCCAATCAAAACAGACCGCATGTTTTCAAAGGTTAGCTCGTAACCATTTCTGCTTTTGAGCCCGCTGTCTCTGTACCGAACGTAGAGAATGCGAAGTAAAACGCTGTTTAAATGAAAGGGTTGTAGTCTATTAAATCGGCACAACTTAATCTAGTCTAACAGCTCCCATTTCCAGATTCCCAGAGAAACCGTTTTGTGTTAAATAACCAGGATGTAACAAACCCTGGACACAAAAAATTAGAGCAGTCAGTCGGAGTGTTTGTCATTTCGGCTTCTTCATTTAATTACGATATAGGGGAGGGGGGAAACACGTTACGGTTGCCACGCTCTGCAAAATTAAATAATGAGAATAATAGTAATTGATCGATCGATTGTAGAGTCTGTGGGAAGTGTTATTTGCTCTTTCTGTTGAATGTAGCAGGTTGATATAACACTTGAAACTTCCCAGAGGCTGAAGGACTGTTTATGTCCTGGGGTGATTTCTCGGCAGTTGTTGGAGTGCCTAGCTTTTCTCTTTCCGACTCGTCAATATAGTTGATATTATTTCTTTCAGTTTTCAACGTTGGGTCCGTGGAACTAGGATCGCCTTCTGGGGGTCCGGGGCAGTAAAGGGGGCCAATGTTGGTGTCCAGGAGTAGTCATACAAAGACATTGTCGACATCGATCTCTTGATGGACGCGCAGACCCAGCTGAAGGGAGTCGGTATGGCTACACCAGGATGTAGTTACGTCGGCGATATTTGCATGTCATGAGGGCTTATCCATCCATCCATCCATCCATCCATCCATCCATCCATCCATCTATCTATCCATCCGTCCGTCCGTCCGTCCATCCATCCATCTATCCATCCGCATAGTTATGTGAGAGCTTTTATCAAATCTAGATTATGTAAACTAGTAGAATTAGATGACGTTTCTCAACTTGATATCAAGTGGCTAGGGAGTGTAAGGAAGGGGAGTGGGGTGGGGGTGGTTTCATAGTTCCGGAGGAGTTATCATTGACTTCAGGGGGTGAGTGACCCGGAAAAGACTTGAGAACCACTGAACTGCATAACGGATCTGGCTGCAGTAACACTGTTCCTGTGTTTCCGAAACTGAGAGATGAAATAGTGTCATTATGAACCGTGAGACGCCAGCCAAGAATAGAGTAGAAATGCAGTTTTAACGCTGGCTTGTGAGTTCATCTGTTTACGTCGCCAGAATTAATACGTGAGATCAACCACGCATCAAAACATATACATAACGCCAAGGAAATGGTCCTACATTTTCCTGTCCTTGTCCCACTGTCCAACACGCGGATAGCGTCTTTGAGGATGTTCATGTCTGACCAAGAACAGAGATATTTTGCGTCTCTAACTTTAATATGTTGCTCCCAGTATTATTTTAACTGCTGGCAATATTACATTCACTGCTCACGGTATTACATTCACCGTTCTCAATATTGCATCCACTGCTTGCGGTATTACATTCACTGTTCACAATATTACATCCACTGCTCCAAATATTTACATATCACTGTTCTCAGTATTACATTCCACTGTTCGAAATATTACATTCAGTGATCCTAGTACTACATTCGCTGTTCTCAATGTTGCATTCACTGATTATATTCGTTGCCCCCAGTATTACATTCATTAATCACAGTATCACATTTGCTGTTCCTAATATTACATTTTACTTTTCTCAGTATTCAATTTCATTATTCAAAATATTATATTCACTGATATCAGTGTTATATTCGCTGTTCCCAATAACTAAATTCATTGCTCTCGGTATTATATTTCACTGTTCCCAATATTACATTCATTTTTCCATTTGTTACATTCACTGCCATCTAAGTAGCATTCACTGTTCAGACTATTGCATTCCACCGTTCCCGGCATTACATCCACTGTTCTGAAAATTACATTCGCTGCTCAGCGCACATGCAGCAGAAGATGGCCAAAAATAAGTGATTCTTCAAGCACAAATTCCTCCAGATTCTGAAATCTCCTCCCATCCCTAGGGTAAAGCTCGTTTTCTGGCGAGATTAGGGTCTTGCTAAGACTGGATTTATAATCAAATCCGTGATATTTGGAGTCGGAAATGGAACTAAAGGCACCAAATTTGCTTGAAATGGGATTTTTTTGGTCTTCCTTTTCTGCACGCTGAACTTCCACGTGAAAAGTCAAAATTCACATTTTCGCATAAACCCGGTATCAATTTTCGTTCTCGCGAAGTCTCGTTCTGAAACCGCGTGGAATCTCATGGACCGGAAGTGGGCGTGGAGCGTAATGAAGTTTCCGCACCAGGTCTCTCTTGGCTTAATTGACGGAGTTATTTCCCTCAGGTACTCATTAAACCCAGTGTATCAACTGCAGCCGAGGTCCCAGCCACCCATTTAATTGACGGCGCGCAAAACTTGGAGAAAATGCGAGCCTCCTGTTTTGAAACAAGCCACTGCTGTTGCTTTGGTCCCTGATATCGACTCACTGTTTCTAAGTGACTTAGGACTTGAAGAGCTGTGTTTAGTCTTCCCGCCCATGTAATTCTTCTCCACTTTGTATTCGCCCAGCAAGAAGACTCCAGAAAGGCTACAGAATTGATTGTCCCTAGAAATTCTCAAAAGGTTTTCCTGCGACTTGGTTATATCCGTTCATGGGTTTGATAAGACTGAAGAGAATTGATAGTTTCTAAATAATGGTTTGGAAGCTAACAATGACAAAATGAGTGCCACAGAGAGGGAGGGAGAGTGAGAGAGAGAGAGGGGATGATATGATACATCCTTGACTGAGTTCTATCGTGATGGATGGGTGGTTTAAAACTGTGGGGGTAGAGTGTAAAGATCGCACAAATTCTCAGATCACGACAGGATAATCCAACCCACCTTTCAGACTACGGTGTCGGCTCTTCAAACATTTTCATGTGATACATTTGTCCAATCTTATTGTTTCTATCCATCTTATCCATCGGTTTATCAACCACCGATCGTTCTAATCATCCATTCTTATATCGATCCACCCACCCACCTATCCATGCATCTATCCATTTACACATCCACTTACCCATCCATTCATCCATCTGTTTATCCACTCACCTAACTATACATCCCTTCATTCATCTATCAAACCCCTACTCATCCATACATCCACTCACCTACTTATACATCCTTCATCTATCCACCTCCCCCACTCATCCATACATCCACTCACCTACCTGTACACCAGTCCTTTCACTCATCTATCCACCCACCCATCCATCCAACAACTTATCTATATATTCATCCGTTCGCTCATCCACCCACCTTCCATCTAATAGCCCATCCACCCAATCATTTATCCAACAATCCATCCGTCCATCCATTCATCCATCCACCCACCTTCCATCTAATAGCCCATCCACCCAATCGTTTATCCAACAATCCATCCGTCCATCCATTCATCCATCCATCCAACAATCTGTCCCTTCATCCACCCATCCATCCAACAATCCCTCCATCCACCCGTCCACCCATCCATCCATCCATCCATCCAACAATCCGTCAATCTATCTATCCAACCATCCATCTATCCATCCAACAATCCGTCCATCTATCCATCCATCTGTCTGTAATGTCGTGGGAAAATGATGAACATATTTCCCTATCTGCTGCAGCAACAAAACTCTTCCATGCTCTCTTTGATCACATAAACCTGCCGCTCTACCCAGCAGGCCATTACGACTTCATATCATAACACGCTGAAACGTTGTTAACTCTCCTGGCTTGTCTAGTACTTGTTACTGCTCGAGGAGTGGTCGGCCAGTTAGTTAGCTGGGGGAGAAGGCGAGATGTGAGGAGCTTGATTGCTTCGGTCAGAGTAAGGATAATTGTATCAGCGGACCGGAGTACTAGTTAGGTGCTGGGTTTTCGGCCTTGTGGGTACGTCTCTCTAGCTCTGACTCATCTCATAGATAAATCCCAGAAGATGTAACTTCATTCCGGATTAACTCAGTTCCCCCCCCCCCCCCCCCGAACCATTTAAAACAAAGACAAAAAATAAACCCCCAAAAAATATCAAGAAATAATCTGGGTATTGTCTTTTTGCTTACAAAATTCATAATTTAAACGGGTTTAAAATTGATAATTTAAACTGCTGTATAACCTAATGCAAGCATCTAGTCATTTCCCTATAAAAAGCATGCCGGGTGTATCTATTATAACTTCCTTTGCGTTTCTATGGATTTTTTATCTGGCAGTGAAGGGGTTAAAGTATTGTTGGTTATAATTGGTAGTATGTGTATATTCTATATTTTATGCTGAATGGAAATCTTCAGGTATACTAGGTAAACATGTCTAAAGATTTACTTAATCAAAAATACCCCCCCCCCCCGCTTTGTTTAACCATGTGTGACGGAGTGAATAAGGACCATTGGAGAGTAACAAGCCAGAACAATGTTACATGTAATGTTAAATATACTCCGTCTGATTCTGTAATCGTCTGTCCGTTTCTATCTGTATAACTCTGTATCGACTCTGTATCCATCTGTATGACTCTGTGTCCATTTGTCTGACTCTGTATCCGTCTGTATAACTCTGTATCGACTCTGTATCAATCTGTATGACTGTATCCATCTGTCTAACTCTGTATCCACCTATCCGACTCTGTAACCATCTGTATGACTCTGTATCAATCTGCCTGACCCTGTATCTGTCTCTCCGACTCTGTTATCCGTCTCTATGACTCTGTGTCCATCTGATTCTGTATCTGCAAGTCTGATTCTATATCTGTCTCTTTGACTCTACGTCCGTGTTTTGATTTTTTTAAACTCTGTATCCGTTTATTGACTCATATATAGACATATATAGTCAATCTGACACCATTTCTATCTGTCTGACTCTGTATCTGATTGTGTAACTCTATATCTCTCTATCTGATTTTGTATCTCTCTCCCTCTACTATTCTATTTCTATGAGTCTGTATCTACTTTTATAATTTTGTATTTGTCTAGCTGATTCTGTCTGTTTGTTTGACTTTATATCTGTTTGTTTAACTCTATATCTGTCTCTCTAATTTCCATGTGTCTCTCTGACTCTGTATCTGTCCGACTCTATATCTGTTTGTTTTATATCTGTCTGTCTGACTTTGTATCTGTATGTCTCTATACCCGTCTTTGTGACTCTAATTCTGTCTATCTAACTCTATATTCGCCTATCTCCGCTTATCTGTCATCCAAGTCCCTCTGTTAGATCCTTGCCTCTATTTCATGTACGATTATTTCGAAGAGAGAGAGAGAGAGAGAGAGAAGCAAGAGCGAGTATTCAGAGCCAACATTTCCCTTTCTCTCTTAGGGCACGTTTGAGTGAAGTCACCCCAATTAGAATATACATGGAGGTCACACATCCGGGGACATCTGCCAAATGTGTAGATACAGAATAATCATGATAAATAAAGTGCACTGATCTCATTCTTGAAACAAGCCGGCCCATACTCTCTCTCTCTCTCTCTCTTTCCCTCTCACTCCCTCCTTGGATCAAAACCTTGTCCACAATGGCCTCTTGATGGACGCGTAGAGCCAGCTGAAATAAGCCAGGGTGACTGCACTCGGCTGTAGTTACGTCAGCGATATTTGCATGTCATGAAGCCGCCACTGTTACATAATCCCACAGAGCTTAAATCACGGGACGCCTTCCTGAGAAGTTTTGTTACAAAAACATGGCTGTGTTTCGTTAACGTTTCGTTACTTCATACACCCATGTTATTTCTAAAGTTCTTCTGCCCGCGCTGCAGATGTAGTTGCTACGAATTTAAACCTCTGTTCTTACATCTTCTACTTCTACTTCTACTTTTACTACTGCTACTACTACTACTACTACTACTACTATTATTATTACTACTATTACCACTACTACTACTACTACTACTACTACTATTACTACTATTACCACTACTACTACTACTACTACTATTACTACTATTACCACTACTACCACTACTACTACTACTATTACTACTATTACCACTACTACTACTACTACTATTACTACTATTACCACTACTACCACTACTACTACTACTATTACTACTATTACCACTACTACTACTACTACTACTATTACTACTATTACCACTACTACCACTACTACTACTACTACTACTATTACTACTATTACCACTACTACTACTACTACTACTACTACTATTATTACTACTATTACCACTACTACTAATACTACTATTACCACTACTACTACTACTATTACTACTATTACCACTACTACTACTACTACTATTACCACTACTACTACTACTACTACAACTACTACTATTACTACTATTACCACTACTACTACTACTACTACTACTATTACTATTACTACTATTACCACTACTACTACTACTACTATTACTACTATTACTACTATTACTACTACTACTACTACTACTACTACTACTACTACTATTACTACTATACCACTACTACTACTACTACTATTACCACTACTACTACTACTACTACAACTACTACTATTACTACTATTACCACTACTACTACTACTACTACTACTATTACTACTATTACCACTACTACTACTACTACTATTACTACTATTACTACTATTACTACTACTACTACTACTACTACTACTACTACTACTATTACTACTATTACTACTACTACTACTACTACTACTACTACTAATGCTGCCATTACCACTACTACTCGTAGCCTACTACTGCTACTATTTTTCCTACCGCTAACACTACCAACAGAAACAGAGGAGATACAAGCAGCAGAGAATACTCTAGACGTCAATGTAGAACTACCCAGCAGGGCCAAAATTGAACACACTATCTCAGAGTTGAAGAGAAATAAGGTACCAGATCCATATGGAATTGTAGCAGAAGTGCTCTTAGCGAACAAAGAAATAACACATGAAATACTACTCTTACTATTTAAAAGGATTTGTGAAGAAGAAAAGGTCTCAGAGGACTGGAAGGAGGCCCATCGTATAAAACTCCCTAAGAAATGAGATCTATTAGAATGTAAGAACTATAGGGGCATCTCCCTGCTCTCAACACCCAGCAAGGTCTTTAGCAGGATTTTGCTAAACAGAATTAAAACATCAGTAGATAGTAAACTAAGAGAAGAGCAAGCAGGTTTCAGGCAAGGAAGATCCTGTACTGACCACACTGCTACAATGCGAATAATAGTAGAACAGTCAATGGAGTGGAATTCTTCGCTGTTAGTTACATTCATTGATTACGAGAAGGTATTTGATAGTTTAGATCGTAGAATGCTATGGAAACTACTGGAACACTGTGGTATCTTGGCCAAGATAACAAAGCTTATAAAGACCACATATGAAGGAACAACTTTTAGAATCGTGCATAGAGGAACTCTCATAGAAAGTTTCAAAGTGGAAACAGGCGTGCTGCAGGGAAGTTTGCTTTCACCATTCCTATTTCTTCTAGCAACTGATTGGATCATGAAAACTACCACACAAGGAAAAAGAAATGAGATGCAATGGACACTGGGGAACCAATTGGAAGATCTTGACTTTGCAGATGATGTGGGACTTCTGGCACACAACCACACAAAAATGCAAGAGAAGCTTCAGATCTTAAGCAAGAATTCAGCTAAACTGGGACTATATATTAACAGACAAAAAACAAAAATAATAAAAAGTAATAGTGCAAGCAACAGCCTCATGGTAATTGAGGGAGTGCCAGTTGAGGAAGCACCATAGTGGATAAATATGGAAGAAAGGAAAAGGACGTTAAAGCTAAAATAACAAAGGCCAGGAGAACATTTATCCAACAAAATATGGTCATTTAAGAATATCAAAACAAGAACCAAACTTAGGCTTTTCAATACAAACGTAAAGACTGTCCTACTATATGGTTCAGAGACACGGGTTATGACCAAAATAATACAACAGAGGATAAAAACATTCATGAACTACTTCTTGAGGAGGATTTTAAACATTAAATGGCAGGATAAGATCAGGAACAAGGAGGTCTGGGAAAGGGCAGAACAAGAACCTATGAACCTACAAATCATGTCTAAGAAGTGGAGGTGGATTGGCCACACTCTGAGGAAACCCGATACCAACATAGCAAGACAGGCACTGACATGGAATCCTGAAGGAAATATAAAACGAGGAAGACCTAGACTTACTTGGAGAAGAGAAATTATGACAGTGCTCAGAGACAAGGGATACACATGGAAGGAAGCAGAGAATAATTCCAAGAACAGGGATGACTGGAGAGCCTTTATCGGTGGCCATGCTCTCAAGGGAGTGAAAGGCTATGATGATGATGATGAACACTACAAACAGGTCCAATGGGAGGGAAGTCCAACCAGTTCGTTCGCAGGGAGGGGGAGGGCTTTCCCTGTTTTTAGATTTTAAAGGAGGGCCCGGCGGGTTTCTAATGGGCCAGTAGTGGATGAAAACAGAATGGTTGATCATTAGAAGAGGACGGGTAGAAATAATTGTGCACAGGAGTCAAGAAATTCCTTTCGGAGCCCCTGACTAGAGGCTACTGATATTGTCTGTCCAGTTAATAATTCCTGACTGACGGTAAACTCTGGAGGTCACTTAATTATTTATGTCTTAAACCTTCTGTAGGTGTAGTACAGATGTTGACATTTTCAAGCCCTGAGCTCGTCCTTCCTCCAGCATTGTCCTTCGTGTCCGTGGGTTTGTTTGTGTGTGTGTGTGTGGTTTTTTTGTGGGGGGGGGGGTTGTTGTTATCATTGTTGTTGTTATAATTGTTGTTGTTATCATGGTTGTTGTTATAATTGTTGTTGTTATCATTGTTGTTGTTATAATTGTTGTTGTTATCATTGTTGTTGTTATAATTGTTGTTGTTATCATTGTTGTTGTTGTTTACAGGATCAGTGGTGGATCAGACACTTCGTCAACATTATCTTAGAAAGATAACAGCAGTCATCTACTGTAACCTCCCCCAGTGGTGCCATCGATGTAATGATAATGTAGTGTTGGTGCAGAAAAGTAGAGCAATGCCCCCCCCCCACAGTGGAGAGTAATGTTTCCCTGCCCCCCCCCACAGTGGGGAGTAATGTTTCTCTGCCCCCCCCCACGGTGGGGAGTAATGTTTCCCTGCCCCCCACAGTGGGGAGTAATGTTTCCCTGTCCCCCACAGTGGGGAGTAATGTGTAATGTTTCCCTGCCCCCACACAGTGGGGAGTAATGTTTCCCTGCCCCCCACGGTGGGGAGTAATGTTTCCCTGCCCCCCCCCCACAGTGGGGAGTAATGTTTCCCTGCCCCCCACAGTGGGGAGTAATGTTTCCTTGCCCCCCCCGCCCCCACGGGAAGATCCAGGTGGTGGGGAATGAAAAAGGTAGCCGTCTGGGGACTTCAGAATGACCTGAGTGAAAAAAATATGGGGGGGAGGGGGGATAACAGGGATATGGCTTGGAAAGCAGAGAGGCGCGACAGCAGGAAAACTTCTGGGCTGTGCTAGTGTGGACTGTAAGATAAGGCAGACAAAACCAAAAGAAATGACGGCTAAGGTAGACGTGGTTCTAGCAATGGAGGTAGACATAGATGTATTGGTTCAGTTTTACAAGAAGGATAAAAAGAAGCACATATGTCACACAGTGAGATGAGCGCCTAGATGAACGCGAATAATATACAACAATCCAATATTTCGGCACAAGCCTTTTTTAAGGATCACAAACAACACATTTAAAAATAAAACAGCTTAATTTGTCTCTGTTCATTACAAAAAATACTTATTTTGTTTTCTCTGTTAATTCTTAAATCTAAATCATCAGATTTGAATAACTCTTTAACAATGAATAGGTAGTTTTGTACGAAAGTACAGAAAGGACATAGTTTCGTTTCAAAACGGAAAAAAATCCGTTCCTAATTCAAAAAGAGAAAGATAAAAGACAGTTCTGTATTAAAGAAAAGAAAAATAAAGGACAGGTCTGTATTTAAAAGAGAAAGATTTTAAAATCCAGAATATGTACTTGTATGCCCGTTTATGCTCTGTTTATAATGCTTTAAATTAGATCTCATTCGCTTGTTCTCTCGCTTTAGTAAACAAAATGTATTTTATAATTTTAGTTTGAATTTTATGTTGGTCGCAAGTTTGCTGAACGGGCAAATTTACATCAGAAATTGATGGTGAAGGGAGTTAAAACAGACAGGAGACTGAACCATCGCCTTATCCGTTTATAAAACAGAAACAAACAAACAAACAAACAAACAAAAAACCCCTGACTCGTGGAAAGTTTCTGATGGTAAGGTTAAAACTCTTCCAGCGTCGATGACTTTTTATCGAAGGCGGAAAAATGGCAGACACTCAGTCAAGATAGTCGAGTATCGATCTTCTCCTGTCACTGCTGGTTTGGCAAAATTCTGTTAGAGTAGCATCTCAAGGGACTCGTCGATAGAACTTCGAACGAGAAATAAAACTCTATGGGGACCGTAAACTTAGAGAGGCTGGGCAGACTATCCGGTGAAGTGGCAAAAAAGAGGGTCACTCTTTGGCCATCGAAAAAGCCCACATGACATATACGGACTGAAAAATTTAAACTACAGTACTTGCAGGATCCCCCACCCCCACCCCCAAAAGCCCTGTCCGTGTTCGGATATGATTAAGCACGCTGTCATTTCCGGAAATTCCCCAAATGTTGCGAATACAAAGTACAGTTTTTTTTTTCTTTCTCGTTAATATGGCCTAGGATTCTGGCAATGATAATATAAAGGATAACGTTATAAATATTTAATGTCGGTTGACTTCCTCTCGGTGCATATGACCGGAAGCTAGTACATTGCCCATGTTTTGTTTTGGTTTTTTTTCAGGGGTAATTTCAGAAGAATTAACTACTACGTTGTACTTTAGGGGAATTTTGTTCTTTTGTAATTTCCTTCTTTATTTATGTTTATATATTGCTTGTTTTGGTAGTTACTTCTTCATTTTCGTGTTTCGAATATTATTTACTCGTTCCGTTTTGTTTTGTTTTGTTTTGTTTTGTTTTACTCAGTTTTTGCCACAGTCGGAAAAGACTTCCTGTTTAGCTGTTCTGGTTTCAAGTCCCAGCAATGTTTTTTTTTTTCTGGTACACACCAAAAAATGCCCCCGGGGTCCACCCAGCCTCTAAAAATGGGTACCAGAGAAATCTGGGAAGGTGAGTGAGGCCAGCAGGCGTGATACTGACCACATCAAATTTTCATTTCACCTTTATTACCTTTACATCCTGAGGAAGTCTGTCATTGTTTGTCACTGCTCCAATTCTATCTCTCTGATCACTTATGAAAGTACCTTCTTGTCGCCTGACCATCTTTCAGTGCTGGGAATTTGTACGGTCGTCGTGCTGTTGTTTTGGCTTCCTGTTCCTTTTCCGGCAAGTTGTTTATGTTTGGTATTGTTATGTCTGTTAGTATCTAACCGTACATAAGAACTTTTTTCCTAAGCTGTTGTAGTTTATATCCTTTATCAGCTTAAACGACTCTATATTTTATTCGTTTGTCTTGTCTTGTATGTATGTAAGCAACCAACCCCTACTCCCACATCTGTACCATCTTTCGGGTAATCCCATAGCAAATGCTGTAGGGGACGAAGCGTTAGAGAACTCATTATGCTGGGGCCATCAGTGTATGAGGTAGTGTGGCCAGTTCCTTTCCTCGCTGCCTTTCCTTCCCAGATTTTCTCTGGTATCCATTTTACGAGGCTGGGTCGACCTCGGGGCCGTATTGGTCGGGAAAAAAAAAACTACTCTCAGCTGGAGATTCGAACCCTCGACCATTCAGTTGTTAGTCGAGTGCTCTAACCACTACGCTAGCCGTAAGATCTTACTAAAATAAATTAATGTACTTCTTTTACTTTTAGAAATTAATACTGAAGAAGGCTGGCTAGTAAAGAGGATTAAACAGAGAAAACTTAAATATTTTGGACACATTAAACATCATGATAATCTAGAGAAGACCATCTTGGAGGGGTACATAACGGGAAAAATAAAGAGAGGATGACCAAGGCGGAGATGGCTGCAAGACATCGTTGATGATCTGCAAATGGATGCATCAGTAGCAAGGCATCTTGCTTACAACCGAGAGGCATACGGAAGAGCTGTTAGGGAGGCAAAGTTCCGCAAGGGACATGCAAATGACTAACTGACTTGTTTTAATCTTACTGAAAATGCGAATGTTTCTTCCTTGCAATTAAAGACCTGATAATGTTGAAAGTGGAGCACAACAGGCCGAAGAAAAAGGGGCAGACCGCGTGAAACTCTGAAGAGAACATTATTTAGAGAGGCCAAGTTAACAGGCATAACATCCTTTGTTGAGGTTGAAAGACTCGCCGAAGACAGGAAAAATTGGCGAACTACTTTGCGAGCCCTATGTGACGTCTAACGGCACGGGAAGGATATAAGATATAAGAATGTTGAAACATAAGATAAGTGCTGGATTGAGAGTTAGGTAGAGATGTTTTCAACTGAGAAATAACGAAGCTTGCGTACAGTTAAGATGTTTTAACAGATTTTTTATGTTTAGCACAAGAGTGAAAAAAGGCAGAGGACAGGTTTTCTGGAGAGTCCGTGCGGAAACCTTACGTGCCTTGGCCACTTAACGTTGACATACAGACAGGCAGACAGACAGGCAGATAGATAGATAGATAGATAGATAGATAGATAGATAGATAGATAGATAGATAGATAGATAGATAGATAGATAGATAGATAGATAGATAGATAGATAGATAGATAGATAGATAGATAGATAGATAGATAGATAGATAGATAGATAGATAGATAGATAGATAGTAAGTATTGGAAAACATGAAGCACTTCTGTCGTGAGAGAAAGAAAGCTAGCAAGAGAATTGCCGCGGACTCTCAAAGGGCTGGCAGCCGCCTAGACACGAGATGACAGCGTCAGTATCATGGTCGAGTGGATAGGGCGCCGCTGGTTCGAGTCCCAAGTAGTTCTGTCATTTCTCCTCCTGGCACGTCAAAAGTGCTCCGTCATCTATTTCTCGCAGTGCTAACCCACACAGCGCTGTGCTAAATCACGTTACCAGGTTGGGACTGGATTACTGTGACCTTCGTGAAGGCTCAAAGCAGGCTCAGAAAGTTGAGTCCCTGTCGTTCTTCCACCCCTCTCCCCACCAACCCCCAGTGGACTGTCATGGTGGAGACTTGAGGTTCTCTACTCTTTTAACCAAGGTGAAAGAATAAGTTTGGGGGGGGGCGTCGTAACTGGGAGGTCCAAGATATAAAAAAGGGGGTGGGGGAATAGGATTTTGGTGGGCTTATTATTGGCTGTCCCCATTACTATTTTGCTGTCCCCGTTAACATCTGATGTCCCCATTAAATTTAGTCACGACCATTCTGTTCCCACTGGTTTTTTCTTCTTTCTCGCACCGGCTTAAAACTACAAAACTTTATAATGCACATCGCCGCCATAGCCGGGAGACTGTTTTGGCACATATTTTCCCGTATCTAAATCTTACGGCAGTTTGTCCCGGGAGAAAAAGACCGTCGCTTGATTTTGTTATTTCAACTTGCCGCCTCCCCCCCCCCCCTTTTTTTTTTCTTTTTGTTGCCCGCCGGGCCAAGCGACTGTTGGAATAGCGACGCAGAAAACAGGGGAATTTTTATCTGCCCTGTTGCTGTGTTAAAATACTTTGTCGACTGTTTTTCCACGACACCGGCTCTATACTGTGCTGTGTTCCTCTGTCCAAGGTCTGGTCGTTGCTTGTTTGCTAAACGTCTGCCTTCCACGTTTTCTCCGCCTTGGAGAACTGGCACTGAAAACATTATTTAATAGATCAAAAGACGAAGATGGAAATGGCTGGGCCCCCATACTACAAATGTACCGGCTTGACTTGGACACCTCAAGGGAAAAGAAAGAGGGGCAGCTCCTTGGGGACATGGAGACGTGCATTACGGGGAGAACTAAAGGGAGCGGGGAAAGACGTGGTTTGAGGTATCCCGGCTTGCTAGAACGTTTGTTGATGCCTTATGCTCCGTTGTGAGCCCAGAGGATTGATGATGATGGTGATGATGTTTCTCTCTTAATTTGTATGTTATTGTGGTACAGTATGTTATAACAAGACAATTCTCTATACAGTTTACAATGTTAAACAACACATTTCTCTATACAGTGTACAATGTTAAACAACACAATTCTCTATACAGTGTACAATGTTAAACAACACATTTCTCTATACAGTGTACAATGTTAAACAACACAATTCTCTATACAGTGTACAATGTTAAACAACACATTTCTCTATACAGTGTACAATGTTAAACAACACATTTCTCTATACAGTTTACAATGTTAAACAACACAATTCTCTATACAGTGTACAATGTTAAACAACACAATTCTCTATACAGTGTACAATGTTAAACAACACAATTCTCTATACAGTTTACAATGTTAAACAACACAATTCTCTATACAGTGTACAGTATTATAGAACACAATTATCTATACAATGTATTATACATGACAGTTCTCTATACAATGTATTATACAACACAATTATCTATACAATGTATTATACATGACAGTTCTTTATACAATGTATTATACAACACACTTATCTATACAATGTACAGTATTATACAACATAACTCTCTATACAATTTATTATACAACACAATTCTAATGTATTATACAACACAAATCTCTGTACAATATGTTATACAACGCAATTCTCTATACAATGTATGTATTATACAAAACAATTCTCTATATTTCTGAAATCAGCATCTAACTACTCTTTCAGCAATCATCATCTTGTGCCATCCACCCATGAAAGGTTGGCTGCAATGCTCTTCCATATGTATTTTTCTTCTTTTGTTTTCACAGAGCACCAGGCCAAGTTCAGTAAAGTTCATCTGTTCATGTTGTCCACTAGTCTGTAACGCGTCGACCACGAACTCTTTTTTTCTCCGTCTACTTTTTCCTCTAGTATGGTTGTCATTATTGGTTTGTGCCTTTTGCCATCACAGATATATTTCGACTGTGGGGTTCTGGCGTTGTTTTCATTATTTCTCTTTTCAGTTTCCATTGATTTGGTTCATTCTCAGCACTCCAGTCTTTTAAGGTTCATTCGTGCAGACACAGTCAGTCTCTATCCATCCCGGTTTCTGACTTTCTCTCCCAAGTTGTTACTCCAAGGTCACACTGATCTTCTTCCAGGAGAGGAGTACTTTTATCATACTATTTTATACGTGCATGTCATGAAAACTTTGAGAAGACCGTCTTGGAAGGGTACATAAAGGGGAAAAAAAGAAAGAGAGGAAGACCAAGACGAAGGTGGCTGTAAGACATCGTTGCTTATCTGCGAATGGATGCAACAGCAGCAGGGCGCCTTGTTTACAACCGATAGGCCAAGAAGAGAGCTGTTAGGGAGGCAGTTTCCCAAGGGACATGAAAATGACTGACTGACATTTCCCAGGTTTTAAAAAATAGACACGTTCTTGGAACAGTTGTCCTCAAAAACAGGCATAATAGCTCAGAATTGTACTGTTGTTGTCATTTTGCTTCTCTCTTCCCCCCCCCCCCCCCAGTCTAAAAATTGCTTTGTCTACGATTTTTTCGACGTCTAATCACGTTGTTCTGTTCTGTTATTCTACACCACGAAAGCTTCGTTATTTCCTATATTTAAAACTGTATCTCTTCATCTTTCTCTTGGTTGGCCCCGCAGTCTTATTCATCCTAAATGCTTTTAATGGGAAGAGACATCTAGTGTTTATATACGAGTCTGGTCTGGTTGCTCTCTTTAATTCCTCCCTCGGGCCCCAGCCATCGTAATCTGTTAGTTTTCATAGTGGAAGTGATTAGTTTTCCGAAAAGTATATCTTATATCTTATATCCTTCCCGTGCTGTTAAAACGTCACATAGGGTAGCAAAGTATTTCGCCAATTTTTCCTGTCTTCGGTGAGTCTTTCAACCTCATCAAAGGATTTTATGCCTGTTAATTTGGCCTCTCTTAACAATGTCCTCTTCAGAGTTTCACCCGGTCTACCTCTTTTTCTTTGACCTATTGTGTTCCACTTGATAGCTTGTTTTGCTATTCTCTGATCATTTCTTCTCATCAAGTGACCAACATATGTCGAAGAGCATATACAAAGTAGGATATCGCTCTCGGTTCTGACTCTCCATACTCCATTGTTTGTTATATTCTCTGTCGCTGTAGGTTCTGACTCTCCATACTCTGTTGTTTGTTATATTCTCTGTCGCTCGTGGTTATGACTCTCTATATTCCATTGTTTGTTATATTCTCTGTCGCTCTAGGCTCTGACTCTCCATACTCCATTGTTTGTTATATTCTCTGTCGCTCTAGGTTCTGACTCTCCATACTCCACTGTTTCTTATATTCTCTGTCGCTCTAGGCTCTGACTCTCCATACTCCATTGTTTGTTATATTCTCTGTCGAAAACAGTGTTTTCTTTCTCTTCAGAACCGTTCGCCCTCAGAAGAGACTTGATGCATCATGTCATGTTTTGCAACTAAGCTGCGATTCCAGCGCCTTTCGTGCAGACACATCCTTATTCGGCATTTTTATGATCTCTTTTTTCCCCCTTCTTATTTTACTCATTTTCATTTGGGTCAGACTTTTGTCTGTTACTATGGTTACCATATGGAGGGAGCACAGAATCTATGTCAGCTGATTAACGCAGACAATACCACTTACGTTAAAACAGGAATTTAATCGCTGAGATACTTATCATCCCATCCCCCTCCCCCCTCCTTCCAATCCAGTTTTCCTGTACAAGTCTATCTAACAGCTGCACTCGTTTGTCTCGCTCGATATTTCAGATGTAGTCTTCGCCTAAATCAATGGGATGTCATGGCGGATATGACAGCTTCTCTGCTAGCAGCGCCTTCGCGACACCAGATATGATGGTTTCTCTGGGAGTGGCACTCAGTATGATAGGAATACTCATTACTGGGGCACATCAGTTTTAGCACGCTGTACGGTAAATGTCAACATATACGCCATAGTAGTACACGGTATACTCGTATATAACGTTTTTTAAAAAATGAAAAGTTCTTAGAACAGCTGTCCTCAAAATCAGGTATAATAGCTCAGGACGCTCATATTAACTCTTCTGATCTTGTTTTGTGCTGTCTTCCTGTAACTGCGAGATGGTGTACTTTGCAGCCGATGCTGTGGAGATGCTGAAGCACAGAATCGTATCGGCGTGGGGGCGGGCTGTGGCAACTATTTTTTTTTTCAGTCCCGGAGTAAAGCTAAAAAGCAGGGGGTGTGCCGTGCTTCTTTAGCAGACTCCACCACCGTTGGCACTATGGCGCCCACACCCCCGTTAGCCAAGCTAGGCCTGTTATTGGGGGGGGTACCAAAGGAGAGGTGGGACAGGGTCTTGGTCAGCTATGGTTCGCTAACCCTGACGCTAGCATATTAGCTATGGGTCGCTGATTGCCTCATCGGACAGCATCTTCTGTCCCTAACTCTTTTGATAAGTAGTAATTCTCATAGATGAGCCTTAGTAATTCTCATAGATGAACCTTAGTAATTCTCATAGATGAACCTTAGTGATTCTCATAGATGAACCTTAGTAATTCTCATAGATGAACCTTAGTAATTCTCATAGATGAGCCTTAGTAATTCTCATAGATGAACCTTAGTAATTCTCATAGATGAACCTTAGTAATTCTCATAGATGAGCCTTAGTAATTCTCATAGATGAGCCTTAGTAATTCTCATAGATGAACCTTAGTAATTTTCATAGATGAACCTTAGTAATTCTCATAGATGAACCTTAGTGAGTTAAAATGTTGTACCTATTCAGTGTTGGATTATCCATTAGGCGAACAGGCCTAAGTCTAGGGGGCACAATAGGACTACGTCTAGGGGCCCGAACAGGACTCGAGGCTGACGTCATGGAAAACGAAACTGTAAATATGGATTATTGTTTTATTAGGACACAGCCGATATGGGCCAGAGGTGGGCCCGTGGCCCCTTATAAAGTTTAGTCTGCAGACTCAAATAGTAGTTAATCCACCGCTGTGATTACGCGCAAATTTTCTCTTATCAGTATTTCATTCATTTGCATGTCCCTTGCGGAACTTTGCCTCCCTAACAAGTGTTGATTATTTGCTATCTGACGCAGACATGTCCAAAGCGTCCGAATACAGCAAAATGCATGCTAGATGAGCTGTGATAAATGTTCACAAATATAAGAGAAATGCTGACAGACAGGGGAGTGATAGATTGTTACACACAGCTCTCTGACACAGATGGAGCAGTTCTACCCAAAGCAACGAAGACTTCTGGACACCTGATTCCGCGGGGACTTTACATCCACTTTCATTTGAGCAGAAAATAAAAGCTGGGAAGCTGTTATGCATATACACCACCATACAGATGCGTATGCAACACCATTAAGATGCATAAAAACACCATAAAGATCCATATATAACACCATTCAGATGCATATACACTGCCATTAAGATTTATATGCAGCACAATTAAGATGCATATACAACACAATTAAGGTACATATACAACACAATTAAGATGCATATACAACACAATTAAAGATGCATATACAACACCATTAAGATGCATATACAACACAATTAAGATAAAGTATATGCACATTGCCAGTTACGCGGACACAGCCTGATAAAAAAATTCCCCTCCTTTTTCTCCCACTGAACAATGTAACGCACCAAATTGCTGCATTTCCACGCGGACACCCGAGAGGACTCTGACGTCATAGCTTTACGCTGTTTAAAAAATCATTAGTTAGTTGTGCTAGTTATATTTGTATATATTTAATATCATCTACACTGTTAAAACAGCCCCTGCGATGGTCACCCGAGAGAAAGATAAAGAGAGGCCGACCAAAGGCTACCTGGTGGAGAATTGTCGGAGGAGAAATGAGTAGCATGCACAACAGATGGGGCACAGTACAAAGGATGACTACAGACCGTTAAATGTGGAGAGAATTTGTTGCTGCCCTGCAAGACGCCACACGGCGTGCTAGGCAGTGATTGTCTTGCCGATGGATGGATGAATGGATGGGGATGTATGGATGGATGGATGGATGAATGGATGAATGGATGGATGGGGATGTATGTATGTGTGTATTGATGGATGTATGGAAGGATGGATGGATGGAAGGATGGATGGATGGATGAATGGATGGGGATGTATGTATGTCTGTATTGATGGATGTATGGAAGGATGGATGGATGGATGGATGGATGGATGGATGGATGGATGGATGGATGGGTGGGTGGATGGATGGATGGATGGAAGGATGGATGGATGGATGTCTTATTCTAAAATTTATGGACGCCTTAGTAACTGTTCTGTCAAACGGTCCTATTAATATTGGGAATAGTTATCTATTATTTATAAAATTTTTTGAAAAAAAAAAACAAATTTTGTCAAAAATTCCAGCTGGGATTCCACGTCTGATCTGACTGAATAAGGGAAAAAAAGGGGGGGGAGGGAGGGAGGATCCAGTTTTGGCATAATGAGGCAATACAGATACACGGATGAATTTATTGTCAGCATTTCGCAGTTAACGCTTGAAATATGCTCGATTTGGTTTGCTGTGAAAACCGTGCTCACAAGTGCAATAACGCCCCCCCCCCCGCCCCCTCGCCTTCTCTTTTTATTGCTCAGCCTTATTTCCACACACAGACAGACAGACATACACACACACTCACTCACTCACACACATAGGGAACAAAAAGACCACGGACCTTGACCTGAGAATTCTGTTTGTCCCTGTGGCTAGCGTACGGCTTCTGCCATGACAGATTATGGAGAAACTGTCGAGAGGGACTTGGCAGAGGTCAAAGAAAACAGACGGCTAAGCTTCTTTGAAAGGTTTCACGGTCCCGTTATAACGTTTTCCCGGAGACCCAGACAAACGTAGAAATGACCAGAGGCATATGGACGTGTGAGAAATATTTAATGTAGCTGCCACTTTCAGCCCTGGCCTCTCCGTCACTACCTTCGGTTTTTTTTTTTTTTAGTTTCTTATTTCTTGTCGTGATAACCTAGATAAAACCGTCTTGGAAGGGTACATAATGGGAAAAAGAAAGAAAGGAAGACCAAGGCGAAGATGGCTGCAAGACATCGTTGATGATCTGCAAATGGATGCATCAGCAGCAGTGCATCTTGCCCACAACCGAGAGGCCTAGAGGAGTGCTGTTAGGGAGGCAAAGTTCCGCAAGGAACATGCAAATGAATGAATGAATTTCTTGTGGTAGAAGAGTACGGTTTGTTAAACAGTAAAAATGTCGAATCTCGGAACAAGATAAAGGAGAAAGAAGATTTTACTGGTGTTATGCATGTTCTCTATCAGTGACTGTTAGACTGAAGATAGACTTGCAATAATAAGCTTTCGGAAAAGTTTTTTTTTTTTTTTTTTAGCAAAGGTTTAGAGAACAATTTTGAATAGAAAGTTTCGCGAAAGATCTTATGATAAGCAAAATTTGGAGAATGACTTATTATGTATGACAAAGTTTGTAAAAGGGTTTTGACAGAGAAAAGATTTATAAAGGGGTTTGTTATAGTATGTTTAGAGATGTGCGTAGGTTTGTAAAAGGGTTTGCCAAAGGAAAGATTTTGAAAGGGGGTTTTTGTTATAGTTTGTGTAGAAAGGGATGCGTGATGTGGAAGTGGGCTTATTGCTGCAAGAGTTGGTGAGGGCCTTCTTGTAGTAAGCTGGAGACTAACCACATCTGGAGGTGATTTTGCATATACTGATGACTCCCGACTTAACGAATTAATAGGGGGGAGGCTTATCTATGTTTTCCCGAATGACAAGTGAAGAATCATTCATCCGTGTAGTATCCATAGTGAACATAACAGATACTTATAAACAGTGAAAAAAACACATTGTGTATAATCAATGTAACGAACCATGTAGATGTGAAAAGATTGCTAGAGCCAGGACAAACTAAAAGTGCTGGCTTAACCGTGCGGCTGAAAACGCGTCGTAAACAAGCGACATTTGACAGGAACTATTAGCAAAACATGCTCCAGGATGGCTTCTGCGGCATGCGGCGAGCATATATGGGTTTGTTCCGAGTACAGTGAGGCCGGATTTTTGTAAATAAATGGAGTGACCAGCCCTGCGTTGGTTAATTAATAAATCTGTTCCCAGGTTTGGTTTAAATAGAGTTAACATCTTGATAAGAAATCAAGGAGGGGCGTCCAAGGAGCGAATGTCTAGAGGACCCAGTGCAAACCTTTGAGGGAGATAGTGTTTTGTATCTAGAGGACCCAGTGCAAACCTTTGAGGGAGATAGTGTTTTGTATCTAGAAGACTCAGTGTAAACCTTTGAGGGAGATAGTGTTTTGTATCTAGAGGACTCAGTGTAAACCTTTGAGGGATACATTGTTTTTGTATCTAGAGGACTCAGTGTAAACCTTTGAGGGATACATTGTTTTTGTATCTAGAAGACTCAGTGTAAACTTTTGAGGGATACATTGTTTTTGTATCTAGAAGACTCAGTGTAAACCTTTGAGGGATACATTGTTTTTGTATCTAGAGGACTCAGTGTAAACCTTTGAGGGATACATTGTTTTTGTATCTAGAGGACTCAGTGTAAACCTTTGAGGGATACATTGTTTTTGTATCTAGAAGACTCAGTGTAAACCTTTGAGGGATACATTGTTTTTGTATCTAGAGGACTCAGTGTAAACCTTTGAGGGATACATTGTTTTTGTATCTAGAGGACTCAGTGTAAACCTTTGAGGGATACATTGTTTTTGTATCTAGAGGACTCAGTGTAAACCTTTGAGGGATACATTGTTTTTGTATCTAGAGGACTCAGTGTAAACCTTTGAGGGATACAGTGTTTTTGTATCTAGAAGACTCAGTGTAAACCTTTGAGGCAGACAGTGTTTTGTATCTAGATAACTCAGTGTAAACCTTTGAGGCAGACAATGTTTTGTATCTTAGCCTTTCAACCAGTTCACGTATGTCTTAAACAGTCAAGCACACCTGCTAGGTTTATAATAGTATATATATTTTCAGCCAATGAGAGCTGGGGATATATATATATATATATATATATATATATATAATGTTAAATATTTCCAGCCAGTGAGTTCTGGTGAGATATATAATGTTAAAAGTTTCTAGTCGCTGGGTTGTAGACAGTGTATTAACCGAACAGCCATAACCACTAAAAGAGTCAACAGCTGCAAGAAGGCAACAAGTTGTAGCCGCAAAATGACACAAATCTTGTAAGGCTCACGCCACCAGTACACCTTAGTCTTAAGTCGAATAATAGGTCTGAAATCTTGTAGATTCATGATCATAGATAGGCTGTCATAGCTTAGCTTTGTAAACCCCACTACTACAAAATATACGTTTACATCTGCGTGATAATTGTATTCAGATGTAACACAGGGATCGCATTTATTTCACTCACAGATTCTCCTCATCCTGGGATCTTGGGTTGCGTGCGAGCGTGTGCATTAATATTCCCGCGTAAGCATTGCATATGAAATTTCTCATATAAATCCCAGAATTCCTGGAGCCAAATTTAAAATTCAAATAGTGATTTCCTTTTGCTAAATTTAGCCTTCCAGGGCAGAATTTTGCGTGTCAAATACACCGTATTTAATTTTCGGGAAGGCACGATACATTTTTAGACACTTTTCAACCTTAATTTAATCAATCTAAAAATCTGGATTTTAAAACTAGGTCGCTGCGACCGTTTCAATCTTCTTTCACATCCGTCTTGTCCGCGGGTGGCGATGGAATGGAGTAACCCTTCCTCCGTGGGTTTGATATTGGCAGGCAATCAAGAAAACAGGAAGCTGTTTTGATAGTTTTCAAAAGTGAAGCAAAGAAACAAACAGAACTCGCGGGGCAGGGGACATTACTCGATGGTTATGGCATTTTTCAGACAATGACCTTCAATTTGTAGGCCATAGAATCCTGCAGAAGCTTTCAGCGAGATTATGTAATTCATCATCGTCATCGTCATCATCGTCATCACAGTTGTTAACGTCATCATGATTATTCACGTCATCGTCACCGCCATCATCAACATCGTATACTATCGTCAAAGGGAAAGTTGGTTGGAGTGAATCTCTTGTTCTCTCTGCTTCTTGTCTTTTATATTTGCACTTAGCAAGTTCTTTCCGATCACTTCTTAATGTAATCCACCTCCTGAGCTTATTGGCTTTTCTATCCAAAATGGAAAATGTTGTACGTCTTAAAATACCCAAACTACTTTCATTTATGATTTTTCTATATTTCTGTTTTCTATATTTCTATTTTCTATTTTCAGTATCAGTTACTTCTTTTTCTTCTTCGTTCGCTTCTACCACCAAGACCGCCGTGTGCTGAATTTACGCCTGTGGTCCTCGTTAAGTCCCATGGTCCCCTGTGTGGTCCACGATCAGTTACTTCAAAGCATTCATATATTTATTACCTTTTTTATCCATCAAATATTTTCTATATTTAGATCTCAGAAAAGCGACATGGCTGGTATATGTGTCTTTCATAGTGGTTGTCGGTGGTTCGATTCTGTCCGGGGCCGTTTCCCTTAACTCAGCGGTAAAAAAAGGATACCTGGCACAGTAAGGGCTAGGGAAAGAAAGGCAACCTGTGGCGCACTAACAGGCCAAGTTAAATATAGTAACACAATAATTAATGAATAAGTATACAACTATACACGAAGCACTGAAGGAAAATATAGGTGCATACATCATGGTCTTATATGCTCCAGCAACATGGAAAGCAATACGATGTGTTTCTGTTTGTTTGGTATTTGTTTGTTTGTTGTCTGTATTATCATTCTTTCTACATCATACATTTAAAATGCCTGACCACTGTCTGCCTGGCACCGTTGTTCTTGAAAATCCCCGGATTAAAACAGGCCTTGCAAAAAAAAAAAAAATGTCCTGTAAAAGTTATGAAAAATTATTAATTAATTAATGTAAAATAGAGATATGATAGAATTTGTAAAACAAGTGCTAAATATCGAAACCGCAACCTTACGCTTTGTCGTTACTTACAGCTGCCTTATTCTGCCAGAACTAGTTTAGCCACAGAAAGTCCTCCGCGCATTGGTCACAGTGTCGCTTTGTGCCTACGCTGTAAAATAGTACCGTAAATTAGTCCAAATTTAAAGAGGGGCCGAGGAATCAGCTATAAGACAATCGGTTGTCAAGTATGCGTTCCTCATACACATTCTTTCCTTCTTTCTTTTCTTTTCTTTTCTTTCTTTTGCTGGCCTACAAAAGTATTTGAACATTTTATTCTGCAGATGCAAGTGGTGTTCGATGTGCAGCATTTACATTCCCCCCCCCACCCCCAACCCAACCCCATGCACCCCTCTTTTATTCCTGTCCCCTTCTTCGTTCTTCCTTTCCTCCTGTTTTTTTTCCCCCAAGAGTTTATGGTCCGCCCCTATGCTGTCCATCAATCTCCTTGACGTTCCTAGCTCCTCCTTTTTCTTCGGTTCTATTTTCTTTTCCTTCAGTGAACATGGCATTGTTTAACAGAAAAAAACTAGCCGTGCCTAGAAAATGAAATAACGGTTGTGTTCATGGAATGAAACAGTAGACAGATGAAATAGCCGTGTACTCAGAATATTACAATAGCTGTGTTCGAAGAGAGAGAGAGACAGAGACAGAGAGAGAGAGTGGAGAGAGAGCTGGCTGCTTGTGAAATCTGAACGCTTCTATTATGTGTAGGAAATGGGAAATGGGAGAAAATACCTGGGTGGTTAACATCAAGGGATTGACATTTGACGTGTTATTCAGCAAATTGATGGACAACATTAGGAGATTGAAGGAAGACAGTCTGTCCAAAACATGTGGAGGAATAACAGACAGTCTGCCCAACATCTGGATATATATGACATTAAGATTTGTTCAACAGATGAGTAAACAACATTAAGAGTCAAACAGCAGACAGTTTGTTCAACAGATGCTTAAACAACATTAAGAGACGAACAAGTAGACAATGTGTTCAACAGATGAGTAAACAACATTAAGAGACGAACAAGTAGACAATGTGTTCAACAGATGAGTAAACAACATTAAGAAATGAACAAGTAGACAATGTGTTCAACAGATGAGTAAACAACATTAAGAGACGAACAAGTAGACAATGTGTTCAACAGATGAGTAAACAACATTAAGAGACGAACAAGTAGACAATGTCTTCAACAGATTAGTAAACAACATTAAGAGACGAACAAGTAGACAATGTGTTCAACAGATGAGTAAACAACATTAAGAGACGAACAAGTAGACAATGTGTTCAACAGATGAGTAAACAACATTAAGAGACGAACAAGTAGACAATGTCTTCAACAGATTAGTAAACAACATTAAGAGACGAACAAGTAGACATTTGTTCAACAGATGAGTAAACAACATTAAAAGACGAACAAGTAGACAATGTGTTCAACAGATGAGTAAACAACATTAATAGTCAAACATTAGATGTTTGTTCAACAGATGAAAACAACATTAAGAAACGGACAGTAGAAAGCAATAGATTAAGGTCACCTAGAGAAGGACAGTAGAAAATAACAAATTAATGACATCTAGAGACGTACAGTAGAAAGTAACAGATTACGGACATCTAGAGACGTACAGTAGAAAGTAACAGATTACGGACATCTAGAGACGAACAGTAGAAAGTAACAAATTAAGGACATCTACAGATGAACCGCGAACAGCAGATCATCAAGTCTGTCGAGCACATGAACATAAGCAGTACTTGGCGCATCCGGTCGTGCTATGATAGCAAACGTTAGAAAAACATAGACAAGAATACATGGCTTGTCCGGTCGTGCTATGATAGCAAACGTTAGAAAAACATAGACAAGAATACATGGCTTGTCCGGTCGTGCTATGATAGCAAACGTTAGAAAAACATGGACAAGAATACATGGCTTGTCCGGTCGTGCTATCATAGCACACGATAAATAGCATACAAGTATACATCGGTACACAAATCACTGCATTAAAGCTGTGATACTAAAATGTAAAAACTAGAAAAAAGTAGTAGCAGCTTTATTATTTAAGGAATAATAAATTTATGAAGAATTTGAATTTGACGAAGGCAAGCGCCGAAACGACACAACTGTGTATTAGTTAAATAAAAAAAGCTGTTCCTACTTTTTTTTTTAGTTTATACATTTTGCTATGATAGCAAACGTGAAAAAAACATGGACAAGAATACATGGCTTGTCCGGTCGTTGATAGCAAACGTGAGAAAACGCACAGACAAGCAGTACGTGGCTTTTCTGGGTGTGCTATGATAGCAAACGTAGGAAAACACATAGACAAGCAGTACGTGGCTTTTCTGGGTGTGCTGTGATAGCAAACGTGGGAAAACACGTAGACAAGCAGTACGTGGCTTTTCTGGAGGTGCTATGATAGCAAACGTAAGAAAACGCATAGACAAGCAGTACACAGCTTTTCTGGGTGTGCTATGATAGCAAACGTAGGAAAACACACCGACAAGCAGTACGTGGCTTTTCCGGCCGTCCTGCAAGAGTGACAGCGATAGTAAGATAACCAGTAGATCCAGTACAACCCTCCTACACTGCAGAGAAAGAGCAGGATAATTACAACGATTATTATGCTTTCTGCAAGTAATCTTGTACTTAAGAGGTGTCCATATTATTGACAAAGTGGTAGGGTGCCTCGTGAACGATAATTGTTTTGATAATCTATAGAAGGATAATAAACTGCTGATATGCTTTTCAATGAAGAGTTATAGTGTGAGAGAGACAGACTGAAAGAGAGAAGAGAGACAAAAAAAAAAGCAGAGAGGGGAGGAAGAGAGATAAAGGGAGGGACAAAGTGAGAGAAGATAGAGAGGCAGAGAGAGACAAAGAGAAGCTGAGAAGAGAGGAGGGACAGAGAAAGCCGGAGAAAGAGAGAGACAAAGTGAAGTTGAGAAGAGAGGAGAGACAGCCGGAGAAAGAGAGAGGCAAAGAGAAGTTGAGAAGAGAGGAGAGACAGAGAAAGCCGGAGAAAGAGAGAGAGACAAAAGGAGAGATACACAAAGAAAGGAAGATGAAATATACAGAGAGAGAGAGACAGACAGACAGACAGACAGACAGACAGACAGAGGCAAAGAGAGAGAGAAAACAACCGAACGAACGAACTTTGTTTCCAAGTGCTAAGAATTGGGTAAGTAGGCCTGTCTCTCTATGTGAGAGAAAGGAGGAGGAGATATAAGAAAACGGAAGAGAGAGAGAGAGAGAGAGAGAGAGAGAGAGAGAGAGAGCAGAGTGAAAGAATGAATGTTCAGAACAACATTGTGCCAGATGTTATTTGGTCCAGTCAAACAGTTCCATTTCTTTTGTTTCACCGTTTTCTGTACTTTGCTTCTGCGAATGAATGCATCATCAGCAGCAGGGCATCTTGCTTACCACCGAGAGGCCTACAGGAGAGCTGTTAGAGAGGCAAAGTTCCGCAAGGGACATGCAAATGACTGACGGACTAAAGCTTCATATTATGGTTCCTAGTTTTTAATGAAAACTAAATTGATGAGAACTAACAAAACAAATAAGGCAGCATCAATGAGGAGAAATTGGAAGAGGTGGAGAGTTTTGAATATCTTGGATCACCACTAACTAATATTGGAGATACAATGAGGGGAATTAAAAGGACGATATCTATCGCTCTTCCGAAAGTAAAACAACTAAAGAAGCTGTGGCGAGGAACAGACAGAACTACAAAATTAAGATTATTATGGGCATGCATCTTTCCCATCGCAACATATGCCTGTGAGACCTGAACACTTAACAAAACAGCTGAAAACTAATAAATTCCTTTGAATGTAAATGCTACAGAAGAGTTCTTCAAATATCATGGACACGAAAAAGAACAAACATATCCATAATATAAGAACTTAATATTGAAGAAGGCTGGCTAGTAAAGAAGATTAAAGAGAGAAAACTTAAATATTTTGGACACATTAAACGACATGATAATCTAGAGAAGACCGTCTTGGAAGGGTACATAATGGGAAAAATAAAGAGAGGAAGACCAAGGCGAAGATGTCTGCAAGTCATCATTGGTAATTTCCAAATGGACGCATCAGCAGCATGGCATCTTGCTTACATCCGAGAGGCCTACAAGAGAGTTGTTAGGGCGGCAAAGTTCCGCAAGAGACATGCAAATGACTGACTGATTGAGTCTTTAATGTTGTTCACTGGTACTTTTGAAATAGTGCTTGAGTAATTAGAATATTTCTATTTTTCGTTTTAGCTGTGCTTCCCTCCCGTAACATTTGCATGCTCCAGGGTTACTCTAACCTTTCATATTTCTAGGGAAGAAAAAACAGTGCCGTGAGATGGAGATACTATCACTTGTCCCCGTTCTCGTTGGCTTTGTTGCCCACCGAGTACCACTTTCTCCAGTCAGAAAAGATCTCCGTCCTATAGAGGAATTGAAACAGATACCCTCTGGACAGCAAGCCAGTGCGCTAACCATTACACTACCACGGAAACCTTTTCTGGTCTGGGTTTTTGTGAGAAAAGAAGAAGAAAGCCCAAATCATTTTTGCGAAAATTCCCTTTAGTTTCGTGGATGAGTTAATGGAAGGGAAAGATGTCTGTGCGTTTAATCAGATAATCTTGCAGCATTTGCAGGTGTCATTGCAGATACTGAAAAGACCCCCCCCCCCCATGTCCAATATCTCAGCCATTAGCCAAGATAAGACAGGGTTTACGGGGTTTACGAAGATGTCAGGAGACCATGGGCAGAATGATCCAGATTATATAATTGATGGAGATATGATCATTGGGAAAGCAGAAACATACAAATATCTAGGCACAGCCTTCAACAGAAGCAACACGGTAAGCGAGGAAATTAAAAGCAGCGTACAGATAGGGAATAAAATATACTTCGCCTTGCAGCGCCTGTTAAACTCCAAAATCCTGTTCTAAAACACCAAGATAGCAATCTACAAAACTATAAGACCAACCGTCAGGTACGGATCATAATCGTGAATTCAACAGAGAAAGATGAACAATTGCAGGTCTTTGAGAACAAGATCCTAAGAAGAATCTTTGGGTCCAGAAAGGATACCAACAGTGGAGAATGGATAGCTAGAAAGAATACTGAACTGAACAGCTTATTTAAATCCCGTGGAATCATAAATGTCTTGAAACTGAACAGCTTATTTAAATCCCGTGGAATCATAAATGTCTTGAAACTGAACAGCTTATTTAAATCCCGTGGAATCATAAATGTCTTGAAACTGAACAGCTTATTTAAATCCCGTGGAATCATAAATGTCTTGAAACTGAACAGACTTCGCTTGTTAAGTCATATGGAATGAATAGAAGAGAATAGACAACCAAAAGTGATATATATACAAGACATGAAAGAAATATGACCGAGAGGAACGAACGAGCGAACGAAGGAACATACTTTTATTTTCACAGGGTTAAGAATTGGGCACGCAGGACCGTCTAACATGTTGCCCTTCATCATACAGCTTTCACTCAGTCACAGTCATTCAGAATTTGTTTATGAGCATAATAATCATAAAGACACAATTAAATGATTACATAAATAAATAATAAACTTATCTATTGTCTACACACTCCACACTCTGATTTATACAGCAACATGAAATAAACTTGCATTATTACTTTCATTCAAAACTAACAAACTTATAGAAAAGCAGTATTTTAAAAAAATTACAGCAATCAGGGCATACTTTAAACTACTTTAAACTATGCTTATGGAAGCATATAGTCCATATCAAACAGATACTGACAAAGTCTGAAGTTATAAGAACGAATATTACGTAATAAATTTTACATGAGTTGGTAGAGCATTTTTTCCGGTGAGAAAGTCCAACTCTAGACTAAACTGGTGCAACGAAAACCACGGTGTCACGCAATCCCGCTTCCGAGACCCACCAAGAGTACAGGCTCAAGCCCTGCGATACTCTGAACCTCTTGTGGTCCTCTCAGGGATCTCGTGTGGTCCTTTTGGGGACCACATGGGGGACCATGGGACTTAATGAGGACCACAGGCGTAAATTCAGTATGATCACAGGGCGGTCTTGGTGGTAGAAGCGAACGAAGAAGAGGGTAGAGCATTCCAGAGGTGGAAGACCAAGACAGGATGGAGAGGCAACATAGAAGAGGGTGCAAAGAAAATTGTTGTCTCACCAACTTGAACAATAAGATTAGGAATACGAAGGAAAGAAGGCGAAGCCGGAGAAGGAGAAGAAGAATATTTTATCCATATATTACATTACTACAACACAAAACTTTACACATGACGCATAATTTTGACCAAAAAAAAATTAATTAATAAAAGAAAAGATAAGAATATTTTTTATGTCATTCGAGATGACTTTCTCTCTCTCTCTTTTTTTTTTTTTGGTTGTTTGTTTCGTTTTACAGAGAAACCGATTTATTCTCCAGCTTTTGAGAGAAATTCCCGCAACACGTGACACAGTTCCTTTCCAGGACCTGGCCCATAAGAGAGCTCTTTCAAAATGGCTGGAATATTTTCTTGGTCCCGCTAATCATTTTAGCACAGGGAGCACAGGCTTAAAACAAGAGGCGAGATACACAAAACTGTCTTCTTAAAAAATAGTCTGCAATTTGCCCCAGCTGCGAATAGAGTGGAGAAGAAACTGTGTTGCCGATATAGAAGCGATTAAGTTGTGCTTCATCTTCCACTGATGTACGGAAACAAATTATGTTGAAGACATTTTCCGTGCGCTGTTTAATGTCATTACGCAAATTTCGCTCAAATTTCGCAGTCATCTATTTTATAAAGCTAGCCATCTATCTTGTGAGTAGTCATTCACTTTAATAAAGCTAGTCATCTATCTTATATACGTAGTTTCCCGTTTTATATAGCTAGACACCTATCTTATATAGCAAGCCGTCTACCTTATGTAGCAAGCCATCTGTCTTATATAGCTAGTCATCTGTGTTGTATAGGTAATCACCCATTTTATAAAGCTAGCCATTTATCTTGTAAGTAGTCATTCACTTTAATAAAGCTAGTCATCTATCTTATATACGTAGTTACCCATTTTATATAGCCAGCCACCTATCTTATATAACAAGCCATCTATCTTATATAACTAGTCATCTATGTTATGTAGATAGTCACCAATTTTATAAAGCTAGCCATCTGTCTTATATAGTAAACCATCTGTCTTATATAGCCAGCCATCTATCTTATATAGCAAGCCATCTATCTTATGTAGCAATCCATCTATCTTATATATTTAGTCACCCTAATTATAAAGCAAGCCATCTATTTTATATAGCCGGTTACCCATTTGATATAGCTTGCCATCTATCTTATATAGGTAGTCACCCGATTTTATAAAGCTAGCCATATGACTTAAATATTCTGTCTTTAAAAAATCTGTCTTAAAATCTGTCTTAAATAAAGCTAGCCATCTGTCTTAAAGCTAGCCATCTTAAATATTTTGGACACATTAAATGTCATGATAATCTAGAGAAGACCGTCTTGGAAGGGTACATAATGGGAAAAAGAAAAAGAGGAAGACCAAGGCGAAGATTGCTGCAAGACTTCATTGATGATCTGCAAATGGATGCATCAGCAGCAGGCTATCTTGCCCACAACCGAGAGGCCTACAGGAGTACTGTTAGGGAGGCAAAATTCCGCAAAGGACATGCAAATAAATGAATGAATGAATGAAAGTCATCCGTCTCATAGATATAGTCATCCACTTTACATATATATATATATATATATATTATATATATTATATTATATATATTATATTATATTATATAATATATATATTATATAATATATATATATATTATATATAATATAAGAAGCAGTCAAATAAAAACAAGCCGAGGCAGCCAAATCTTGTGATATGTGTGGGAGGGAGACATTGTCATGGTGATAGTGTCAGTGTGAAGGTCGACGGGACCAGAAGTGGAATTTGTATCGGTTGTTTATTGCCGAGTTCAAGGTCATGCTAAACGAAGTCGTGTTTGCTTTTGTACTGGCTTAGAGAAAATGCCCTTGAAGCCTCCGCCCACAAGGGATGTTGGTAACCGCTGTTGAGAATCTGTAATGTAGGAAATAAATGCAAGAGAGGGCTTAACTCTTTCAGTCCACAATAACTCTGCCAATAATATCAAATCTTGCACGCCTATGCAAACCAGTGCTCAGAAAGATATTTAGGTCAAGTCTAAAGAAAAATGAAAAGTAACATATTTCTCTTCCAACACATTTTTTAAAAAAAAATTATGTATTAACTTTCTTCTAGTTTCTTCGTAAAAAATTCTCATCAAAATTTATTCTGAGAACGCACAAACTTTATTTCAAGAGTGAAAGGGTTAAATACTTGCTCTGCCCAAACAAACAACAAAAGTATAGTCCATGCGCGAAATGGCTGGCCAGCCTTCAGACTAGCATGTCAGCTATGGGTTTGCTGAACGCCAAAAACTAACAACAGGAAATGTATTACGCCGCGTATGTTTCTTTTCTTTCTAACAGACCATATTGCCGGCGTAATAATACAGTGCCTGCCATACTGATGAATAATAATACAGGGGAACTTATTTCCGTTTACGACATTGGACGTCTAAGAATTACAGACATTTGATATCTTCTGGCAAGACTGTTACACGAGACAGAAGACAATATAGCGAGCATCGCGAGTATGGGAGAGACAGTCTCATTAAGTTTTGGATAGTTTATAGGAATATCGTTTCTGATTTTCCGTCGCGTAAGTTTAGTTTACGATAGGAGCGCAGTCTTATTGGTGGTTCCATGAGCGCGCTTGAAATAGGAAGTGGCAAGTTTCCAATAGGGTTCTAGTTCATCAGTAAATATAATATCGCAGCTAAAAATGAGTTTTTTGTTGCTAAATTTAACTGGACATCACAGCAGGGGATTCAGAGAGAGAGAGAGAGAGAAAGAGAGAGAGAAAGAGAGAGAGAGAAAGAGAGAGAGAAAGAGAGAAAGAGAGAGAGAAAGAGAGAGAGACAGAGAGAGAGAGAGAGGGGGGGGGGTGGGTGGTAGGGAGGAAATATATGCTTGAGTAGCTATAGAACACTGGTTTCTAACCGGGATATCCGCGACTCTTGGAGGTTCGCGGCGGGTCATGTGGGACTCCACGCAGCAAAGTCTAAATACATACAATGCCAAGTGCCGTTGAATGTATAACAGGGGCTGGGTGAATTATCGCTGGCTTGAGGGGCTCATGATCTAAAAAATATTTGTAAAGGGGTCCATGATCTAAAAAATATTTGTAAAGGGGTCCATGATCTAAAAAATATTTGTAAAGGGGTCCATGATCTAAAAAATATTTGTAAAGGGGTCCATGATCTAAAAAATATTTGTAAAGGGGTCCATGATCTAAAAAATATTTGTAAAGGGTCCATGATCTAAAAATATTTGTAAAGGGTCCATGATCTAAAAATGGTTGTTAAAGGGTCCATGATCTAAAAAATATTTGTAAAGGGTCCACGATCTAAAAAATGTTTGTAAAGGGTCCATGATCTAAAAAATATTTGTAAAAGTCCATGATCTAAAAATATTTTGAAACATTGTCTTGGAACTTATCTTTCCTAAACAACATATAAATTGCCAGATTCTATTAAAATGTACACACATCTTATCCCAGCATTTAATGTTCACAAAATAACTAAAATCTTATCCCAGCGTTTAATGTTCACAAAATAACTAAAATCTTATCCCAGCGTTTAATGTTCACAAAATAACTAAAATCTTATCCTAGTGTGTAATGTTCACAAAATAACTAAAATCTTATCCCAGCGTTTAATGTTCACAAAATAACTAAAATCTTATCCCAGCGTGTAATGTCTGCAAAATAACTAAGTTTTGTATTCTATAAAACAAAACAAAATGGTCAACTTTGACATAGATATTTATGGACTGGACTAAACTTGTCCGGGTAAGCTCTGAAAACGAAGGAAGGAGCAAGCTAGGGGAACCACTGCAGGAGGAGAGGGCACAAGATGATGATATTATGTGGGCACTCGAGTGGCATCGTGGTAAGCGCGCAAGCCTCTCACAGTGAAGTCTTCAATGTGGACTGGAGGAACTTTTGACACCTGCCTGCAGAAATGATTCTGGAGCGTGGAATGGAAAGTTGGTCAAGGTGTGCCAACAGCTCAAGGAAAATAGAGGCATACCTAAAATGTCCCTTAGGTGAATCTGTGCTATGATAGGGCCACGTTAACTGTTTGCATTTATCTTCTTCTTCTTCTTCTTCATCTTCATCTTCTTCTTCTCCTCCTTCTTCTTCTTTTCTCCTCCTCTTCTTCTCCTCCTCCTCCTACTTCTTCTTTTCTTCTTCTCCTCCTCATCCTTCTTCTTCTTATTTTCTTCTTCTTCTCTTCCTTCTGCTTCTTCTTCTTTTCACCTCCTCCTCCTTCTTATTCTTCTTCTCTCCTAATCCTCCTCTTTCTTCTTGTTCTTCTTTTTCACCTCCTCCTCCTTCTTCTTCCTCCTCTTCCTTCTTCTTTTCACCTCCTCCTTCTTCTTATTCTTCTTCTCTCCTAATTCTCCTCTTTCTTCTTGTTCCTCTTTTTCTTTTCACCTCCTTCTCATCCTTCTTCTTCTTCTTTTCACCTCCTCCTCTTTCTTTTTCTTCTTCCACCTCTTTCTTCTTCTTCTTTTTCTTCTCTATTTCTTCTTCTCCTCCTCCTTCTTCTTCTTCAGTCTCCCTGGAACTGCCAGCTAGTGTTCTTTGCAGCCGATGCGGTGAGAATTTTAGACACAGCATCGAGTCGGATTGAAAGTGGGTTATGGCAACTATTTTTTCAGTCCCCATTTAGTGCAGCTGAAAAGCAGGGGGTGTTCAATGCTTCTTTAGAAGACTCCACCACCAAGTGTACTATAACGATCCTCACCCCGTTAGCCAGACTAGACCTGTTAGGCTATTACGGGAGGTACCAACGGAAAGGTGGGACAGGGTCTTGGCCAGCAATGGTTCGCCAACCCTAATGCTAGCAAGTCAGTTTTACTGACTGTAAAAACAGACGGTGTTATGGCCCCTGTTTAAAGAGAGTCGTTCTAATAACACTGGTGGAACACTGCTAATCAATAATAATATTATTATTAACTTACTTCAAAACAGAACTAACTATCAGTTAACTATGCGGCCACTAGTCCTGCCAGACTTCTACACGGTCTCTCCCTTACAAATGTTCTTTATTTCAACTCTAAAATGTTTCGCCCGCTGTATAAAACAACACCAATTTAGGCGTGTCCTGCTCTTTATATTCATGTCCGCGGGCGCGTAAGTGTCCATCTAATTCTATGTAAGGGAGAGAATAGGAACCGTGACTGTAATCAGAAACTGCCATAGCCGCAATCCGGGCATTCCTATATGGACTCTGCCTTCCAACACCCGCTGAAACGCTAAATGGACTCTGCCTTCCAACACCCGCTGAAACGCTATATGGACTCTGCCTTCCAACACCCGCTGAAACGCTATATGGACTCTGCCTTCCAACACCCGCTGAAACGCTATATGGACTCTGCCTTCCAACACCCACTGAAACGCTATATGGACTCTGCCTTCCAACACCCGCTGAAACGCTATATGGACTCTGCCTTCCAACACCCGCTGAAACGCTATATGGACTCTGCCTTCCAACACCCGCTGAAACGCTATATGGACTCTGCCTTCCAACACCCGCTGAAACGCTAAATGGACTCTGCCTTCCAACACCCGCTGAAACGCTATATGGACTCTGCCTTCCAACACCCGCTGAAGTGTGTGCCTGCTGATGGAGCCAATCACACACTGGTTGTGGGTAACACGGCGAATCCACTTCGTTCGGAAAAAACGTCCACTTTCCCCCCAATTGGATCATCCTCCTGATGTGATTGTTGTTAATCAACACGATGTCATCCTCCATAGGCAGCTTAACCAATATCTTGCAAGCTCTTGCAATCTCCACCTTCTCCACCTCCACCTGAACTGATGCCACGCCCGCCAGCTTGTCCGCTTTTGCATGTGACCCCCCGCGCGATCTGGGCAGGAGATCCACGACAAACTGGGTAACCGAGAGTCCTCTAGAAGGTGGACCCACTCTCTGTGGAAGAAATGGCTCTCGATTCCCCGTAACATGTTTCAGGAGTCTGTTACATTGCCTCCATGCAGTCACCCTGGTCCATGAACCACGACATTGAGGTGATGATACTGAGTAAAGTCCTTCTTCGGTTTTAGTCACGCGCGTGTGAGAATACAGAAACACTCTCCAATTGGGACACTGAAAAGCGTGAAACAACGTAAGCTGGTCGGAACATAGGGAGTTGTTGGACGAGGAAGTTTGATGATAAACAGGTTCTCACGAAACATGATAACACTGACAATGATAGCCTAGGATACTTCTCTCGGGCACGCCCTGTTTGCATCATAGTGGCTGCTGCACCATCAGAGCTACATACTCCAAGCCAGTCAACTTACACCTCCCCCCTGCCTCCATTTACTCTCCAAGTGGTTGCTTTCTTAATTTACTCCCCTCTCCCCTTTTCCTTCACACACACACACACACCAGATCTGGAAACTAAAGTCACGTGACATTATGAGCGATGCTCTCTACTTTTCTGCCCGCCTTTTGTTCGTTCGTTAAGTTTGTAACTTTACCATTAGCCCATCTCATTTAAGGCAGCCATCCGTTTTATACAGCTATCGATCCATTTCACATATGTAGTCATCTATTTATCCATCTCATATATGTAGTCATCTATTTATCCATCTCATATATGCGGTCATCTATTTATCCATCTCATATATATGGTCATCTATTTATCCTTCTCATATATGTGGTCATCTATTTATTCATCTCATATATGTGGTCATCTATTTATTCATCTCATATATGTGGTCATCTGTTTATCCTTCTCATATATATGGTCATCTATTTGTCCTTCTCATATATGTGGTCATCTATTTATCCATCTCATATATATGGTCATTTATTTATCCATCTCATATATGTGGTCATCTATTTATCCTTCTCATATATGTGGTCATCTGTTTATCCTTCTCATATATGTGGTCATCTGTTTATCCATCTCATATGTGTGGTCATCTGTTTATCCTTCTCATATATGTGGTCATCTGTTTATCCATCTCATATGTGTGGTCATCTGTTTATCCTTCTCATATATGTGGTCATCTGTTTATCCATCTCAAATGTGAGGTCATCTATTAATCCATCTCTTATGTGTGGTCATCTATTTTATAGAGTTAATTGTTCATCTTATTTCGGTGGTCATCTGTTTTACAGATCTAGTTGTCCATCTCATATAGGTGGCTATCTATTTTTATATAGCTAATGATCCATAACTTACTGCTACATCTTATTTTTCTAGGTTAATCGTACACATTGCTCTCCCTTAGTTTAACTGCACCCAAGTCTCGCTGTTACCTGTTATACTACAATTTTAATCTTCTTGAAACAACTTAAAGATAGTTGGCTCTAGTTCTGTATTTATATTATGTTCTCCTGAACAATTGTAATACCTTTATCATATACCACCGCAGCAGCCATTACTGAGCTTTCAAGAGAGTTTAGCTGGATGTTGTTAAGACAACGTGGCAGTAATGACATGGTAAATGCCACAGCCAGGTCGTTCAGGAGAGAGAGAGAGAGAGAGAGAGAGAGAGAAAAGCGGTAAGAAGATTTAAGATTTATCAGACAAGCCGGAATGTGAAGGCCACATCCTGAAGCAAGCAATTTAACTTTATGACTGATCGTCTGATTAAACCCTGGACTTTGATTGGACGGGGAGCCATTGACGTCATTAGAGCGAGCCCAGCTCATGTAAATGTCGTCATTACCCGAATATGCTCTCTTCCGAAATGGAGTTGAATAAAACTTTCCAGAAACATCTACAGACAGTTCAGTGTTTTTGTTTTACCTACAGAGAATTTGTCATGAATACTAAGTGGTGTTTCCAGGCAGTTATATACATACTTTACGAACATTGTTTATATTAATGGAAAGAAAACTAAACTGATGACAACTGGTAAAACAAATAAGGTAGCTGATATATATATATATATATATATATATATATATATATATATCTTATCAGTAATAATGTGAATTTCATGCAAGAAAAAACAGATAGCCTGTCTTCACTGGCTAGCAAAATAGGACTTGAAATTAACAAGGACGAAACAAAAATAATGAAAATTCCTCTCAATCAAAATGGAAAAATACACATAGAAGGGACAGTTATTGAAGAAGTCAATCAGTTTGCATACCTTGGCAGCTACATACACCAGGATGGTGACACTAGAAAGGAAGTTAGGATCAGAATTGCAAAAGCAGCATCAATCTTCAAGAATCTTGAGAACATATGGAATTCAAAAGTTATAAGCACAAAAACCAAGTTAAGACTATTCAATTCAAATGTAATATCCACCCTCATTTATGCATGCGAAAGCTGGAAATCAACTAAAGAAATAGAAAAGAAATTATACTCTTTTGAAAACAAATGCCGAAGGAAAATACTCGGCATCAAGAGGAATGAATTCAAGAACAATGCAGAGATAAGACAGATGACTGAACAACAACCAGTCTCATGAGTGATCAAAAAAGTTCCGCAAGGGACATGCAAATGATTGTTCTTTACGAAATAGGTGAAAGAAAAAAAAAGAAGAAGAGAGAGGGGAAAATAAAAACGAAGAAAACAACAACAAAATGCACGAGACTACGTGCAGCAAACAGTAAGCGTAAAGATGGTGCAGCAAATAGTAAGCGTAAAGATGGTGCAGCAAATAGTAAGCGTAAAGATGGTGCAGCAAATAGTAAGCGTAAAGATGGTGCTTGTGAGACAAGAGAAGTCGTGTAAGATGCAGCAAAGCTACTTTCAGGCCCGATAGCCTATTCCACATTTTGCTTCTGGAGTCCTCGCCCCCCCCCCTCTTTAATCTGCCCTCCGAAAAAAGCTCTAGGCCCCTGAGCGATGCACCAGCTTGGGCCCCCTTCTCATCGGGCCATGTTACCAACAAAAAAAAAAAGTACGAGAAGAAGAAACACTCCGAGGTAGAAGACGAACTTTCCAAGATTATGCAGAGTTTGAGACTGGAAAAGGTCTGCCAGATTAGATAACTAATTACAACATTAAAGACTACCAAAAAAAAATCTCCTTCTCCTGGGATTTGAACTCGGGACCACCGGATTATTAGACCGAGCACTTAACCACATACTCAACCAAGGATGGTCAACCTCAAACGTCGAAAGGGCCACAACTGCATCAAAGTTAGTCAGTTTTTTGTTTTTTTTTCTGAACTACCCAGCATTCCTAGGATAAGTTTACAGAGCTCTTAACTGCGATGTCTGTTAAGATAACTGTGATGGCTTATGTCTTCCTCAGCACAAAACTAAAACTCAGTGTTGTATTTTGTTTCTTTGTTTGGTTTTTTTTATCTTCATTTATTTACTTCACATCATAAAACTAAAACTTTTAGTTTCTGGGCTTGGTTTCTTTGTCTCTCTGCATAAAACTTATAGTTTCTTGGCTTGATTTCTTTGTCTCTCTGCATAAAACTTATAGTTTCTTGGCTTGATTTCTTTGTCTCTCTGCATAAAACTTATAGTTTCTTGGCTTGATTTCTTTGTCTCTCTGCATAAAACTTATAGTTTCTTGGCTTGATTTCTTTGTCTCTCTGCATAAAACTTATAGTTTCTTGGCTTGATTTCTTTGTCTCTCTGCATAAAACTTATAGTTTCTTGGTTTGATTTCTTTGTCTCTCTGCATAAAACTTATAGTTTCTTGGTTTGATTTCTTTGTCTCTGCGCATAAAACTTATATTTTCTTGGCTTGATTTACGTCCTTCCCCACATAAAACTAAAACTCGTCGTTTCTTTTCTGTTAATTTCAACACTGTAAATTACATTTTCCGGCATTTTCGAATGGGCCCCGAGCTGGACACATCTTATATAGAACAGACAACGTTTGAGACCGAGAGAGAACTAGAAGAGGCCAAGGCTCTGATATGAACGTTTTGTTGAGACTTGCCAGGTAGCTTATGTTGCCCACAGGGATGTCGAAGGCAAGATTGTGGCCATAGTTTGGCCTGTACAAACCAGAACACAGCTCCGACTGATGCTCCAAGCTCCAGCTCTACCCTCAAGAGTCTAAAGTCCAGGACTTTGCACCTGACACAGCTTAAACTTGGCACTGGCTCTCCGCGAGGGACTGTTAGATAAGCCTGGGAGGAGGTAGGAGCAGTGGCGACGAGCAGCCTGGGGTTAAAAGATGGCAACAAGACACACGAAGGCAGAGCCCACTTACTTCGAGAGATTTAACTCTTTTAACTCCTGAAATAATTTCCATAATTCTATTATTCTATAAAATAGAAAAATGGATAGAAAGGAAGCTAGAAAGGTGACTAGAAAGGTGGCTAGAAAGGTGGCTAGAAGGAGTGGTAGAAAAGGTGGCTAGAAAGGTAGCTAGAAGGAGTGGTAGAAAAGGTGGCTAGAAAGGTAGCTAGAAAGGTGGCTAGAAGGAGTGGTAGAAAAGGTGGCTAGAAAGGTAGCTAGAAAGGGCAGCTAGAAAGGGTGGCTAGAAAGGTGGCTAGAAAGGTGGCTAGAAGGAGTGGTAGAAAAGGTGGCTAGAAAGGTAGCTCGAAAGGGCAGCTAGAAAGGGTGGCTAGAAAGGGTGGCTTGCAAGGCACTGGGCAAGTCCAAGAAGATGAGGAAAGACAAGCCCCCTACCTAGAAATTAAATTTTGTCGTCAGTTTGAAAGGAAACGTAGAGGGTAAGGGATGACTTCTTCTTTTCTTCTTCCTTTCTTTCTTTCTTTCTTCTTCTTCTTCTTTTGTCACTGGAATTGCGATTTCGTTTCCTTTTTTGCAGCCGATGCTGCGAAAATGTTAAAGCATAGCAGCGTACGGATTCGGAGTGGCTATTCTTTCAGTTCCTCAGCGGAACTAACACGCAAAGGGTGTGCAATACTTCTGTAGCAGATTCATCCAACACTGGGCACTGTGACAACCTCTGCAACGATAGCCAGACTAAACCTGTTACTGTAGGTACCACTGTAGGTACCAAAGGAGAGGTGGTACAGGGTCTTGGTCAGCTATGATGACTAACCCTGGGGCAAGCATGTCAGCTGCGGGTTGCAGAATGTCAACGCCTCTAACAACGAAAGAAAATTTTTGAAAAATATCAAACAAGTAACATGCCAGTATTCTGGATGTTTCACACTTTCCTCTATGGATTATTCAGTGCTTAGTTATTCTCTGCCACCCTAATTATTCTCTGCCACCCTAGTTATTCTCTGTCATCCTAGTCATTCTCTGTCACTCTAATAATTTTCTGTCAGCCTAATTATTCTCTGTCAGCCTAGTCATTCTCTGTCACTCTAATCATTTTCTGTCAGCCTAGTTATTCTCTGTCAGCCTAGTCATTCTCTGTCACCCTAGTTATTCTCTGTCACCCTAGTTATTCTCTGTCACCCTAGTTATTCTCTGTCACCCTATTTATTCTCTGTCACTCTAGTTATTCTCTGTCACCCTAGTCATTCTCTGTCACCTTAGTTATTCTCTGCCACTCTAGTCATTCTCTGTCACCCTAGTCATTCTCTGTCACCCTAGTCATTCTCTGTCACCCTAGTCATTCTCTTTCACCCTAGTCATTCTCTGTCAGCCTGGTCATTCTCTGTCACCCTAGTTATTCTCTGTCAGCCTAGTCATTCTCTGTCAGCCTAGTTATTCTCTGTCACCGTAGTCATTCTCTGTCACCCTAGTTATTCTCTGTCACCCCAGTTATTCTCTGTCAGCCTAGTTATTCTCTCTCAGCATAGTCATTCTCTGTCACCCTAGTTATTCTCTGTCAGCCTAGTTATTCTCTCTCAGCCTAGTCATTCTCTGTCACCCTAGTCATTCTCTGTCACCCTAGACATTCTCTGTCACCCTAGTTATTCTCTGTCACCCTAGACATTCTCTGTCACCCTAGACATTCTCTGTCACCCTAGTTAATCTCTGTCGGAGGTTGTTCTATGACCCTCTACAAGCTTGAGATATATATTTTAACTATCAAACTAGCACAAACACTTTTCGACAGTCATTGATTTTAAGGCTGAAACCCACGAAATAAGCCCAGCTCCAGAACAGACAGAAACTCCCCAGAAGCCAAAGCATCAACAATCGAGTCACACACGTGTGTTTAATTTGTTTTATTGATCTAGCCAGCACCCTCTCTGGTGCATAAATCAGAATAAAAAACAATCAGTGTGCTAGAAAAGAAAACTATAAAATATTTTAACAACACCGGGGCCACACCACTTACGTCATTGTTGTGAAAATTACCCATTGTTAAAATCGCACGCGGAGCGAAACTCCGCGCCACAGGCAAGTAGGACAACATTTCGAACCCCGGCTAACTGGCTAGAGGATGGCCAAGAAATAGAAACAGGGTAAATGTTGACCTGATGACAAATGATAGAGTACAGAGTGTAGCAATTCTTTTAGCGTCAAATGAGAGCATTTATATGTGTGTATGTGTGTATGTGTGTGCCTCAGACAGGAATAGCTTTCACTAAAATAGCGCGCAGTGTGTGTTTGTTCAGAAGTGTAATATTTGTGATAGAAAGTGAATGTTATATAAAGTGAGAAAACTGCTAGTTATAGAGCTGAAGTGGAGGAAAAGAGAAGGGGGGGGGGGAGTTTAAAACGAAAGATGATATATGCGTATATATAATGACTACGTGATGAAATACTGAAGTATTTGAATCGTTCATTTGATTCGTTTCTCTGTTTTTGCATTTACTCTCTCTGCCCTCTGGCTCCTAGTAATACATACATAAAGCTGATTTACGTGTACTTGTACGAACTCCCTGTAACTGCGAGCTGTTGTTCTTTGCAGCCGATGCTGTAGAGATGTTGAGGCACAGCATCGTATCGGCGTGGGGGCGGGTTATGGCGGCTACTTTTTCACTCCCGGTGTGCAGTTAAAAAGCAGGGGCGCTGTGCAAATGCTTCTTTAGCAGGCTCCACCACCATAGCTACTATTACGATCCCTGCCCCGTTAGCCAGGCTATGCCTGTTACTGGGGATACCAACGGAGAGGTAGGACAGGGTCTTGGTCAGCTATATTTCGCTAACCCTGACGGTGGCATATCAGCTATGGGTCGCTGATTGCTTCCTCGGACATCGTCTTCGCCTCACACCACCCCACCCCTCCCAACGACCCAAGTGAAACCTATTACAGTATATTACAAGTTCGAGTTACACTACAATGATGCATAATAACACAGGGCACTACTTTGTAGCATGCATCAAATCATTGCGCGTCTACGGCGGTTCGTCGGTTTCTTTAATGTATTTCTTTATGCATAGACGAATGTTCTATATATTACAAACTAGGACAAGCATTACAAACTAGGACAAACATTACAAACTAGGACAAGCATTTGACTAAGTGACATTAGGTAAGAACTGTTACTATCTGCTCCATTTTACGTACACGTTTGATTTACGAAAAGTTTTAGGAATGATATACGTTCATAACCATGGGATTGCCTGTATGAACAATGATATACGTTCATAACCATGGGATTTCCTGTATGAACAATGATATACGTTCATAACCATGGGATTGCCTGTATGAACAATGATATACGTTCATAACCAAGGGATTGCCTGTATGAACAATAATATACGTTAATAACCAAGGGATTGCCTGTATGAAGAATGATATACGTTCATAACTAAGGGATTGCCTGTATGAAGAATGATATACGTTCATAACCATGGGATTGCCTGTATGAAGAATGATATACGTTCATAACCAAGGGATTGCCTGTATGAAGAATGATTTACGTTCATAACCATCGGATTGCCTGTATGAACAACGATATACGTTCATAACCATGGGCTTGCCTGTACGAACAATGTAACCTTGTGCACCTCGCCTCATGTGTATATATTCTTTGATTTCATAAGCATTTGTTGTCTAAGACAAGTGTCAAGTGGCCACTGTTACAAATATTTTGACATCAAATCGATTGAAGCATTTAAAAATGTCACCAGAACCACAGACTGCACATAGGAAGGCAGCTTACAACGACTGCGCACACTTTCGCTTGTTTATCTTTAAAAAAAACAAACTCATAAATAAAAATAGATTTTATAGTATAACTTTTTAATGGATAAGTTTTTTGTTACTTTCCAACTTTGTTTTCCAGCAAGAACTCTTTTCTTTCATCGTGGGTGTAGGTTGTTCTTAATGGCTTTCTTACAGGCCCCCGGGCAAGAAAATAAATTAGGGGACATACGGCTAACTGTCCGTACCCCATCCAGGCAGACACTGTCACGAAGGAAGACGGGACACAGGACGAGTCGAAAAATATCCTCCATAATGAAAGTATGATATAAGGTAGCCACGTGGTACCAAACGCTAGAGTCACGACAAGGAAAAGGCGGGTCAAATGCTCGTTTTTGGCCGTCGATAAATTGACCACTCTCCCGAAGTTGAGACGCTGGACAGCTCGCTGACCACCATGTCTGGCTGGTACTTGGCCTCCGAACCCGTTTAACCAGTTGATGAAAGCCTGGCCGTTGGCGCCGGGTCCAACAAAAGCCCAGTTAGAGCTCATTGCTGGCGTGTGTTGTAATGGGCGCATGCGTCGATGAGCCCGCAGGAACCGGAAGATCCGGAAGTAGAGAAAGTAGGTCAGAAACAAGATGGCCACGAAGACCAAAGCCGAAGAGACAGAATCGTTGTGCTTGTAGTGTTTATGCTGATATGCGCACTGAGCCTCGTCTGGGATGAACACGTAGTCCCCAACTCCGACAACTGGAGGGAACGACACAGAGAAGGCGATGACCCATATGACGATGGCGACGACGAGGTTGGCGAAACCTGGTGCTCGGCGTCGATAAGTCTTGGAGTAGACGATCGAGATGTGGCGGTCGATGGCGATGGCGAGGAGCGACAGAGCGGAGCTGAAAACGAAGAAGGAAGTGGCGAAAGCGAAGAGCTTGCAAGCCGACTCGCCGTGCCTGTGAAGAGAGAAACATGCTGTCCTTAATCAGGAGAATTTCTACAACAACAACCTGTGCGGGTTTGCATGTGTGTGTGTGTGTGTGTGTGTGTGTGTGCCTGTACATTAGGGTGCCTGCTGTATGTGTCTGAAGAGCGGTGAAGGGAATGCTAATGAGATTAACCGTCACCCCCACATGTTTGTGCCGCCAGTGTGTTCCTACATGACGCAGGCAGTCATTTAAAATCACTGGATTAATTTAAATCAATAATTGACACGTCGTGGTCATTACTCAGAATGTCGAGGATAGACATGCACCACGGCACGAACTGGCAAACTGGCAAATTTAAAAGCCATTAGTTTAGACTCATTGCCTTCCTGTTGTTAAATGCGTAATCAAGCTTTGAATCCATGAACTTCGCGCTGGAAGATGGAATAATTCATTAATTTAAATTGCTCCAGCCAAGATGGTAATGCCCCATGTTGGGTCGTATGTTGGCCTGTGTGCTTGTCTGTGCCTGTCTTTCTGTCTGTTTAAGCTGTCTTTCTGTATGTTTAATCTGTCTGTTTGTCTGTTTCAGTCTTTCTGTATGTTTAATCTGTCTGTTTGTCTGTTTCAGTCTTTCTGTATGTTTAATCTGTCTGTTTGTCTGTTTCAGTCTTTCTGTATGTTTAATCTGTCTGTTTGTCTGTTTCAGTCTTTCTGTATGTTTAATCTGTCTGTTTGTCTGTTTCAGTCTTTCTGTATGTTTAATCTGTCCTTCCATCTATTTAATCTGTCTCTCTGTCTCTTTAACCTGTCTGTTTAATCTGCCTGTTTGCCTGTTGTCCTGTCTGTCTGTTTAATCTGTCGGTCTGTTTAATCTGTCTCACGGTTTAGTCCGCTTTTCTGTTAATGTATGTTATCTAATAACATATAATTACTCCAGGATTGTTTATTCATTCTATCCGTTTGTGTGTCCTCCAAAATGCTGTTCGTAGTATTTGTATATGTATAAGTGCGTGAATATATGCACAACGTGTGTATGTATGAATTATTACGTGCACGGGTGTACGTGTGTATGAACATAGATGTCGATGTATGTGTGGATACTTGCAATTTTGTATGTTTGTAATGTATGTATTATGTATGTATGTATATATATATGTATGTATGTATGTATGTATGTGTATGTATGTATGTATGTATGTATGTATGTATGTATGTATGTATGTATGTGTTTATTATTATTGTGAATATTGTTTATTGTGAATATTAACATCCCTAATAGTTGTTCCTGTCAAATTGATCTTATCAATTCATCATTTCACACACAGGGCAGTTACCTCCAACGAGAGCCATGCAGGACCGTCGTTATGACCACCGGCACACAGAAAACGGCCCTGGACAAGTCCGTCACGCCTAGACTTAATAGGAAGTAGAAAGGAGGTCGATGAAGATGGCGTTCCTGTAAGAAAGTAATTGTTTTTAACTGATTAGACGATAGATTAGATGAATGTGGTGACTGCACTAATTAGACGATAGATTAGATGAATGTTGGTGACTGTATTCATTAAACGATAGATTATATGAATGTTGGTGACTGTACTGATTAGACGATAGATTAGATGAATGTTGGTGACTGTACTGATTAGACGATAGATTAGATGAATGTTGGTGACTGTACAGTTCTGTACTTAAATTTATACACAAAACACAAATTTATATAACAGGTTTATGAAGAGAGCTTATAATGAGATACTTGAAGGTATACTTTAAACATATATTTATTTCATACACATCTCGTAATATAGTTTGTCATCAGATATTTGAAATCATACAAGAAATACGAATTTATATTATGATACTTATTAATAGGGTTTATCGTTTGGCATTCACACTTTTACATTTCAGTTTTTCCATTTTTGTTTCGTTTCTTCATTTTGTCATCATTTATACACACTAATGAATTTTTAAAGAATGCCATGTTTACCATGGATACACTGTCAGGCGAGTGCCTTATACACTTATTTTGGTGCTCGGCAGATAATCTCCCTTTTCCGAATCATTAAAATTTTATGATTCACGTTCCGATATATTTATCATTTTTACCAGTGCTATTTACATTTCTACTCATATTTATGTATATCAAAATATAGTTATTAATGTTTGAAAACGTCATTTCTTCTCTCATTTATATCTGTCCTAGTTTTGCCTTCTTGTGATTGGTAAAAGCAGTCTTATCTGTTTACATGAGAACAAGTGGTTTCTACGTTTGTTATATGAACTCGGCGTTTCTAGTAAAGCGAAGAAGAGAGATCACATATTTGCTTGATTTTTTAACCTTCAGATAAATATTTGTTCTTGTTGCTTAAAACACATCACACGTCATGATAATCTAGAGAAGACCGTCTTGGAGGGGAACATAATGGGAAAAAGGAAAGAGAGGAAGACCAAGGCGAAGATGGCTGCAAGACATCGTTGATGATCTGGAAATGGATGCATCAGCAGCAGGCCATCTTGCTCACAACCGAGAGGCCCACATGAGAGCTGTTAGGGAGGCGAAGTTCCGCAAGGGACATGTAAATGAATGAATGAATGTTGCTTAAAACAAATTCGCGGTAATATATTTTGCATTATTTCTCTAAGATATTATCAAATTATTTATTTTTGTACAGAATATTGTTGTGTCTCATATTTTTTCTCCTATGAAGCTAATGTTGCGTTTTGTTGGTTGCTTGAAATACGTTTAGGTAAACACTGGATATTGATGGACATATTTGGATAACTGTAGACTAAATAAAAGATGATCACACTATTTGTCGATAACAGAGAAACTAAATACTAGAAATTGATGTTGTCTATAACACTGTAACGAAATACATAGAAGTTGATGGGGTTTTTTTTTGTCTATAGCACTGTAAGAAAATACTCAGAAGGTGATATTATGTGACTATAACACTGTATAAATGTTTACGAAGAATTAGAAAAATATTTTGGCCAAACACCATAAGAAATAACATCTTATTGGCAGAAATGCAGATGAAGCCACTGACAACAATTATTGAGGAAAGACGCTGGCGATGGTTGGGATATGTGTTCCGAATGACTGACAACTCACTACCAAAAATAGCACTAAGATGGACACCACAGGGGAACAGAAGTAAGGGTAGACCAAAAGAGACATGGATAAGAACAACAGAAAGGATGTTGAGCAATAGAGGGCTCACCTGGGCAAGAGCGGAAAAAAAGGCGAAGGACAGGCATTTGTGGAAAACCCTCGCGGAAGCCCAATGTGCCCTGGGCACTTAAGGTTCAGAGAGAGAGAGAGATATAACACTGTAACAAAATATTTAGTATTTTGATGTTATCTATAACACTGTAACAAAATACTTAGAAGTTGATGTTATATGTCTATAACACCTGAACTAGATACTACAAGTTGATGTTTTTTGCCTATAACTCTGTAACTAAATGGTAAAAGTTGATTTTATTGTCTATAAAACCGTACCTAATTACAGAGATTGATATTATGTGTCCGTAACACTGTAACTAAATACTATAAGTTAATGTTATGTATCTATAACACTGCAATTAAACTATATTGCATGATGCTATTTGCCTATAGCGCTGTAACTAAATACCAATGGCTGATGTTGTACTCTCCTTCGATATTTTTGACACAAGTCAAATACAGTCTGTCCAGGTTAGTACGGGGGTGTCCATTTACCAGACACTGCATGTACCGAATTAGGAAGAAAAATCAGTCAGTCAGTCAGTCATTTGCATGTCCCTTGCGGATCTTTGCCTCCCTAACAGCTCTCCTGTAGGCCTCTCGGTTGTAAGCAAGATGCCCTGATGCTGATACATCCATTTGCAGATCATCAGCGATGTATTGCATTATTGCTAGCCATCTTCACCTTGGTCTTCTTCTCTTATTTTCACATTATGTACCATTCCAAGACGGTATTCTCTAAATTATCATGACGTTTAATGTGTCCAGAATGTTTAAGCTCTCTCTGTTTAATCCTCTTTACTAGCCAACCTTTTTCAATTTTAAGTTCTTATCTTCTTATATCTTATATCATTCCGTGCCGTTAAACGTCACATAGGGCTCGCAAGGTAGTTCGCTCATTTTTCCTGTCTTCGGCGAGTCTTTCAACCTCATCAAGGAAATTTGTGCCTATTAATTTGGACTCTCTTAACAATTTCCTCTTCTTTGGCCTTTTGTGTTCCATTTTATAGCCTGTTTAGGGATTCTCTGACTGTTTCTTCTCATCACGTGACCAACATATGTCCATCTCCTTTTCTTGATCACCCATGAGACTGGTTGTTGTTCAGTCAACTGTCTTTATCTCTGCATTGTTCTTGAATTCGTTCCACTTGATGCCGAGTATTTTCCTTAGCCATTTGTTTTCAAAAGAGTATAATTTCTTATTTATTTCTGTAATTGATTTCCAGCTTTTACATGCATAAATGAGGGTGGATATTACATTTGAATTGAATAATCTTAACTTGGTTTTTTTGCTTATAACTTTTGAATGCCATATGTTCTCAAGATTCTTGAAGATCGATGCTGCTTCTGCAATTCTAATTATAACTTCCTTTCCGGTGTCACCATCCTGGTCTATGTAGCTGCCAAGGTATGCAGATTGATTGACTTCTTCAATAACTGTCCCTTCTATGTGTATTTTTCCATTTTGGTTAATGGGATTTTTCGTTATATTTGTTTTGTGTGTCCTTGTTAATTTTAAATCCTATTTTGCTAGCTAGTGAAGACAGAAGATCTGTTTTTTTCTTGCATGGAATTCATATATATATATATATAAGAAGAAACATAATAGTATAAAATATTCACATTCGTAAAAAGTATGGAACACTTTTCTGCCACGAATGATAAAAATGTATTTTATAGAAGAAAAAAAAAACGAAGGCCGTCTCTTTGTACCACGCTGCTTGTATTTTTATTTGCACAAGTGGCTTTCATCCATGTCGCCTGTTCACATATGAGTGGATTTGTGAAATGTCTTTAGCCACCTTATTTTCTGATCGTTTAGCAGGAAGAATTATGATGGTAGTTTTAAGTTGAAAAGAGTTGATTTAACAAAATATCAGAAGCTGTAGAAAGTAGAAAGTAGACTAAAGTGATGAGTGGGGCCAGGAGTGGAAGACGGGGGTTGCTGAACGTTAAGAAATAAAACAGTGAAAAATCGGAACTTTTCAACGAAACAATTCTTTCCAGGCTCGGAGCAAGGCAGTGGGAAGTACTAGCTTATGTACATAAACTGTAAGTCCTACACAACAAGCCTCTGCGCATGCCGAAATAATCCCCGCCCCCTTTAGAGTCTGGAGCAGTGGTCTTAACCTTTTGTTTTGGTTGTGGACCCCATTTTCAGACTGCGAACAGCCGTGGAGACCCTTTTTCTAACCTGAGAAGAACCATGGAACCCCGGCCCCTTTCCAACCTGCCAACAACTGTGGACCCCTCATCACCCTCCCCCCTTTCCAACCTGTCAACAACTGTGGACCCCTCATCACCCTTCCCCCTTTCCAACCTGCCAACAACTGTGGACCCCTCATCACCCTCCCCCCTTTCCAACCTGCCAACAACTATGGACCCCTCATCACCCTCCCCCCTTTCCAACCTGCCAACAACTGTGGACCCCTCATCACCCTCCCCCCTTTCCAACCTGCCAACAACTGTGGACCCCTCGTCACCCTCCCCCCTTTCCAACCTGCCAACAACTGTGGACCCCTCATCACCTTCCCCCTTTCCAACCTGCCAACAACTGTGGATCCCTCATCACCCTCCCCCCCTTTCCAACCTGCCAACAACTTTGGACCCCTCATCACCTTCCCCCTTTCCAACCTGTCAACAACTGTGGACCCCTCATCACCCTCCCCCCCCCTTTCCAACCTGCCAACAACTGTGGACCCCTCATCACCCTCCCCCCTTTCCAGCCTGAGAACCAGGCGTAGACCTCTACCCCACTTTCCAGCATGAGAGCAGCCATGGACCCCACACCCCCTCTTTTCCAACCTGAGAACAGCCGTGGGCCTCCCTTTTTCCACCCTGAGAACAGCCGTGGGCTTCCCTCTTTCCAGTCTAATAACAGCCGTGGGCCTCCCTCTTACCAGGCTAATAACAGCCGCAGGCCTCCCTCTTTCCAGCCTGAGAACAGCCATTGACCCCTTCTCCCCCATTTTCCAGTTGGAGAACAGTCGTGGTCTTCCCCCCCCCCTCTTCTTTCCAGTCTGATAACAGCTGTGGACCCACATTTCCAGCCTGATAACAGCCGTAGCCCCACTTTTCCAGCCTCATAACAGCCGTGGACCTCTCATTATAAAAACACATGAATCAACAGAATCCAAAATATGATAGGAAGTCGAATTTTTTTTTTTATCCTAGCTAGTCCATTTCCTGGTCCATGGACCCCCCAAAATTCTTCCATGGACCCTGGGGATCCATAGACCCCAGACTAAGAACCATTGCTCTAGAAAGAGCTCAAGCCTGGCACCATGAACAGCGCCTGGATGAACATCTCTTAAGTACTTGCCCCTTTGCCAAGGTAGCTGAGGAGATGAAAAGGAAGAAGAGGAAGACATAGAAATGATAAAGTATAAAGCAATATAAAGCTCATTATTATGAGAATAATTCAAACAGTTTTTCTAAAGAAATAGAACTGAAGAGCCATATAAAGACAGTTCCACCACGAGTGTATTCTTCCGCTGGTTCTAAATTCACGGTCTATTTACTGCACAAGAATTGCAACATTCTTGCAGACCCTTCATCTCAAAGTTGCTGCATTTACACACCACGCCTGCCTTATCGTTTCCTAATATAGCAGTCCGTTATATCGAGGATGTACCGTACGGTAATTTTCGCCTGCTATTTTTCCCTGTAGTAGCATTTACTGCAGACGGCACGGAACAGATAATTACTATATTCTCCTTGTCTTTCACAAATGGCATCACATTGGACGTAAATGGACTTCACTATATTCAGGTAAATGCGACAGCTGCTATTTTCGAGAAAATGTTTTGTAGACATAATGATGGCTCTCGTAAAGGCACATAAAGAGACGGAGGAGAATAATAAGAATAATAACAGTAATGGGGGGGCTTTTTTGTCTTAGAAACACGTTTGGCAGATGGGAAATAACGAGGCTTGAGGGCAGAGTTATAGAGCGCACTGGCCTATGGTTAGAATCGACATATACACAACAGTTTAGATCAGGTGGTTGTTCGTCTTACAAGAGTCAAAGGTGCCCTCTAAGGTTTTGTGGTTTGTGCGCACAATTTTAAACCTGTGTGCAGAGTCTGTACAAAAAATATGCTCTAACTGAGCCGTAGTTTCAAATTGTAGGGTATTGTTTAAAATTCTCATAGAAAAAAAAGTATAAATAAATCAAGACAACAAACTCATATAGCGCTCTCATATTTTTCTTCATCTCCACCATAGCTCAGATTAAATTCAGGACATCGAAAACTGCAAGTTGGCCTGAAGATTGTTAGACTATGTAAGAGAAAGTTTCAGTGCAGTCACGTTGGTCTGCAGATTGTTAGACTATGTAAGAGAAATGTTCGATGCTGTCACATAGTCTAACAATCTGTGGGCCAGTGTGACTACATCGACACGTTCCCTGACATAGTTTAACAATCTGTGGGCCAGTGTGACTACACCGACACATTCCCTGACATAGTTTAACAATTTGTGGGCCAGTGTGACTATACCGACACATTCCCTGACATAGTTTAACAATCCGTGGACCAGTGTGACTACACCGACATGCTCCCTTACATGCTTTAACAATCCGTGGACCAGTGTGACTACACACACATGTTCCTCTACATGGGAAGGGTTGGTTGCAATGGCTGTTCAGCTTGCACTGCCCCTTATTTTCAAAGCGCATACGACCAAACTGAATTCGATCCATTTCTTTACATTGTCCATCAGTCTAAGTCTTTGTTCCCCTCGGTTTTTTTTTTTGTACTTCTCATCCTACTTAATATACGGTTCTGAAATATTTGATCAAGCAAGCATTGATACCATTTTGAAAGACAAATACTCGGAAATAATTCTACGCTTCTTTTTAAGGAAAATAAGCAAATGCTTTGCACGTTTTTTCCCCCTTAAATGGATTTTTAAAAATAAAATAAAAGACATAAGACTCTTATGTGTGTTCTGTTTAAAGCCTTCATTATGACAGTTCGAAATGGCTGACAGTAATTTGTAAATATACAAGAAGAAAAAAATGAAAGCGACGTTCTCATTTGTGATGTAAATGTCTTGGATGCTGTCTCGGATCAATGTTTTTATTTCGTCCTTTGAAAAAGAAGAAGATTTTAAATATGTCTTTTCTCTGTTTATTCCCTATTGTATCTATCTATCTATCTATCTATCTATCTATCTATCTATCTATCTATCTATCTATCTATCTATCTATCTATCTATCTATCTATCTATCTATCTATCTATCTATCTGTCTGTCTGTCTGTCTGTCTGTCTGGCTGTCTGTTTATCTCTTCATCTGTGATATATATATATATATATGTGTGTGTATGTGTGTGAATCTGCTTCATTTGTGGATATTTATAAAGTTTCTGAATTATGAACTTCCTATTTTTCTATACTAATTATGTTTTGCAAGTTTCGCAATTATTTACGTAATAGACAGATCGTAATGAAAATGTTTTGTAGTCTGCCAAAACAGTCACATACTCAAAAATGACGAGAGCTATTTTTTTTTTAAAAGTAGAAATAAACGAAAACAAAACTAGACATAAACATTTCCCTTACCTTAACGACGCTCCAAATCACCAACACATTACCGAAACAACCGACAACAGCCGTAAATGCCAGTACAATGATCTTCAAAATCATAAACTGATCTTCAATGTCGCCACCATCAGATTCCGAAAGGTCATTTTCTGAGGTGATCTGAGGAGTCAGCCATGATGTTAGGTCAAAGTTGAAGGTTGGTTCGCCTGATGTAAGTGAACTGTTGAACAAAAATGTCGAGTTGTTGTCGTTTAGCCACGAGGGATTAGACGTCGAGTTCCTGTCGTTTAGCCAGGATGAATTAAACATCGAGTTTATGTCGTTTAGCCACAATGAATTAGGCGTCGAATTTCTGAAGTCATCGAACGCGAATGTTCCTGATAGTGTGTATGATTCATTGGCCACATCTCCGGGAGATATGAGATGTTCAGTTGAAACATTACCGCCGGAGAGATCGTATTCTGCTGAAACATTACTTCCGGAGAGAGGGTACTCTGCTGAAACATTACTTCCGGAGAGAGGGTACTCAGCTGAAACATTACTTCCGGAGAGATGGTACTCTGCTGAAGCATCACTTCCGGAGAGATGGTATTCTGCTGAAACATTACTTCCGGAGAGATGGTATTCTGTTGAAACATTACTTCCGGAGAGATGGTATTCTGTTGAAACATTACTTCCGGAGAGATGGTCCTCAGCTGACACATTATTACGGCCAGAGAGATGGTATGCATCTGCCAGTGGATATTCCGAGACTGTTGTTGTGTCTATCTTCGACAACTTAGACACCGTGTCCGGTGATTCGCTGCCGGATTCCTTCGAGGAGTAATTCGTTGATAATTCTGGAGGATCACTTGTTGAGATGTTGTAAGAATTAACGCTGACGGGTGTGAGCTCTGGCTTGCTGAAGTCCAGGGGAACTGCTTCAGAAGTCACAGGTTGGCCACTGGGAGCATCAGGCGTGGAGCCGGCCACTCGAGCAGCTCCTTCTGAATTGTTGGTAAGTTCTTCGGCCATTTTCTAAAGAATCTGACTCTCGTCACAATTTATATAACTTCGGCCATTTTTTTTAAAGCTGCATCGATGACAACAGCGAGATTGATTGATTGGTTGACAGACAGATCTTTATCTCCAAAGGGTTAAGAATTGGACATGCAGGCGCGTATGACTTTGGGGAGTTTGCTTTGCCGGACACTCTTCATTTAGCTATGCCACATCAAATCATTGTTTCTTGAGGTAGACCAACAGTCAACAACATATTCCAGTTTGCCGTACCCAGCTCTCAGTCTTTTCTAGAATATTGCTGATGGTCCACATCGACCGCTTCTGAAGAACTCACATTTCTCCATTGGCTAGCTGGTCTTGTACGGGTTATTAACCTCCACTGTTATTAATCTGATAATCGCAACGTATTTGTTCTGGAACCATGTTCTTCAGTTTGTCCGTTCGATAAATAATTTTATCTTTTGTAGGTGCTAGGAGAGGAGAGAGGGAAAAAATACGCAAATAAAACATAAAAACATAGAATAAAATTGAAATGAAAATTGCTGCTTTAGTGTAGCCGCTACTGTAAGGTTATCATTTGTCAAACAGTAGACGACTCATTTGCTGGATATCGATTCAACCTACTCTTAGCTGCCAACAAATAAAATTCTATTCTAGGACAGAAGGTAGTTAGAATAACCAGCGACGTATGTGTCTGACATTCACCTGTGTTTTCTATACAGGGTTCCAGGGCCACATGTCGGCACAGATGACAGAAATCTGCTGATGCCATCTACCTATTAAAGACCTCTTAATAGCCCACGGTTTGAAAGAGCTCATAGTTATCTATGCAATGCTGAATTTAGTGTTCTGAATTCTTCTATAAAAGCATCCCTTTATTAGTCGAATTCAGAAAACTGCTAAGTAATAACTGGAATTGTTTTTAAATACATGTATTTCTCAGCTAAAGGAAAATAAATGAAAGATGAAATAATCCTACTTGACTGTTGGCGCTTTAAGGAGGAAATACTTCATTGTTGGTGTTTTATCTGTCTGGAACTGCCAGCTTGATTTTTTTTTTTTTGCACCCAATGCAAGGCATTGTGTCCGATTGGGAATGGACTCCCACAGCTATTTTTTTTTTCAGTCATTGAGAGGAGCTGAAATACAGTAGCTAGGCCTTTCACAGAGGGGTACCAAAGAAGTAGTACAGGGTCTTGGTCAGTTATGGTTTGCCAAGCCTGTACGTTATAAGTCGCTGACCCAAATCGGACGGTGTCTTCACCTGACACGAAAGTGATAAACAAAACTAAAAAAAAAAAAAATACAGAGAGAAGGGGCAGATGCAAGCAGGGATTGCCAACTTGTGTTAGACCTGACGTCATATCCTGGAGACAAATTACGTTCTGTGTTTCTGTCGTCCAGGGACCATGTGCAGGATGTTTCACAAGCAGTGAATGTGTTTAAACACAAACTTCGTATCGGATTGGGAGTAGGTTAGAGAGGCCAACTTAAAGACTCTCAAGTGGACCCCCCCCCAAAAAAAAGCAAGCTTCTTAATACTCCACTGTCGTGGCAACCACAGTTTGGACTCCTCAGTTGTCGACCGCAACACCCTCTAGTTTGCCGGCAGGTCAAGGAACATATGAGCACTAGCATCAGCTCATGTTGTAAACTCTGTGCTACGACAGGCGACCCTTATCTTTACATTTACCTTTACCTATCACCTATAATTCAAATATTCATCTATATATTAAGTAACTAAACACATGGGTTGTGCGTATTTTCATATTCTCACATATTCACTGTAGCAAATCGGTAATACGTAGTAGAACTATTACATTAGTAGATCGACCACATTAGTATAAATACCACATTAGTAGAACTATTGCATTTGTGAACAACTGCTAAGATAAAGGGAGCATAAAATCAAATTCAAGTAGATAATGAAAAAAAAAGTGTAAAGTTGAAAGAAATAAATATCACATGAATTTTGAATGGTGTGGAAGTGTATTCTAAAAGGCAACAATCGATCATTGAAAACTGGAACACTTTGTGGCAACTGGAAGAATTGAGGGAAGAAGAGTCAGAGGAAGACAGAGAGAGAAGTTACTGGATGGGCTGTCAGTGTGGCTAGGAAGAAAGTCACCGGCGGGTCTCATAATCAAGGAAAAAGACGGGGAATTGTGGAGAGAAATGATCGCCTACGCCACGCGGCACAGCACTTAGATTAGATCAACAGGAAAGTATTTTCATGCTTCAACACCACAGAGGTATGTGGAGCACACAGAGGAAAGTGGAGCACACAGAGGAATGTGGAGCACACAGAGGAAAGTGGACCACACAGAGGAATGTGGAGCACACAGAGGAAAGTGGAGTCTACAGAGACGTAGCCCGCTCTCTGTTTTACATACGCGTTCATAGACATGTTTCTCGCAACAGATCACATGGAACAGTACGAATCGGGCAAGCAGGTAAACTAATATCATCATCCCCTGCTACAATTATTTCAAAACGATGATTATAAGCTGAACGTAGCGGAGCATCGGTTCAAAGAATGAATGAATATCTACAGATAGCTTCTTATAGAACTATGACAAATGGCAAAGCACACATCTTTTTCTTCAAAGCAGCCTCCAGGGAAATCTCATACATTCCTAAACCAACACCATAATCGTTGGCTAGAACAGATCTTTTTTTGTTTGTCCTGTCTTTCGCCGATGATGGTGACAATACTGAAAAGTATGACGTTCTATAGATTTCCTTATGACTCTTCCACAGATCCTATCAATAATTACCCGCATTTTTTTGCGAAGATAAGAGCTTTTGTTTTTCTCTGTTGTTAAATTACATTTTTTTTTGTAATTAAATTTTGATTTCAGCTAATTAAAATTTATAGAAAGACTTTTTAAAAAAATACCTTAGCATTTAAAAAATCTAATCAGAATGAAATATACTTTTTTCTAATTCATTATTTACTGAATCTTCCAGTCCCAGAAGACATCCTGCACACGTTAACCCACAGCAGCAGTGGTTCCTATACCTTTTTTTTCGTGGACCCCCGTTCTGATCCGAGAACACCTGTAGACTCCTTTTCTGGCCTGGGAACAGCGGTGGACCCCCTTTCTTGCCTGAGAACAGACGTGGACCCCCTTCTTGACTGAGAACAGACGTGGACCGTTTACCGGCCTGGGGGCAGTTGTAGATCCCCTTTGTGCCACTAGATCAACTGTGGGCTCCTTTTCAAGCCTGAGAACTCGTGGACCACTTTTCCTGCCCGAGAACAGCTGTGGATCCCTCTTTACAAATAAAGTAACAAACAGAACACAGGACAAGCGAAGATTTTTTTGTAAATGGAGCCCAGTCCAATTACTGGTCCGCGGACCCTCGAAAATCTTTTTGGGGACCTCTCTCCCCGGGGTCCATGGACCCCAGGTTAAGAGTGGCTGGTCTACAGAGAAACTTATGAACCCAAACCCGACCTCATGAAATGAACGCGGCCGGAAAACTGTGAGATACCCAGGAAAACTGAAGACGGAATTCAAGGAGGCCAGCGGTCTCTTTGCTTCAGTGAGAGCTTGACTGTTCCAACATAGCAGAAGTTTGTGCACAGGTATATCAGAATGTAATTACTGTCTCTGAGATATGATATCGTAAAGAGCGATGTTCCTAGTATAGTAGACAATAGCTTTGTCAGTCATTTGCATGTCCCTTGCGGAACTTTGCCTCTTTAACAATAACTATGGCACAACAATTTGGCAAACAAGTTTGAAATCTACGTGTTTTCAAAGTTGGTAGAACATGCTGAGAAAACTGCTTGCGTATTATTAATTTTTTTAAAAACTAAATATACTGAAATTATCTCCTCCCCGGTCGAAATTATGTCGTTGTTACAAAATCTCAACACAAAAATCTCTGCCAAAAACGTGTAATTACAAGAAAAAACACAACAAGGACATCCCACCCTTAAAATAAATACGACGTATGCAAAATTTAGAAGATAATAATTATAAAATTTTCCAGGTATTTCATTTTACCTGATCAGCAAAATTATCCCTTCCATGTTATCGATGAAGCGCGCTCCTTCTAAAAGAAATAAAGACGGTAAGCTTTAGCTTTTTTTTTCTTCTCTTTCTGCCGTATATGATCAATCATAGTGACATGTGATTGCTCGGCATATTGATGTGTACAAATGGTTTGGTTTTTCAAGGATTTGTATTTCTCCAGGATGCAAGAAAATTATCTTTAGCATTATTATTATTATTATTACTACTACTACTACTACTGCTACTACTACTCGTACTACTACTACTCCTACTACTACTACTCCTCCTCCTACTACTACTACTATTACTACTCCTACTACTACTACTACTACTACTACTACTACTACTACTACTCCTACTACTACTCCTCCTCCTACTACCACTACTACTCCTACTACTACTCCTACTACTACTACTCCTACTACTCCTACTACTACTACTCCTACTACTACTACTACTACTACTACTACTACTACTACTCCTACTACTACTACTACTATTTAACTGAATGTTTGCGAAGAGCGAAAGTTGAGAAATGAGATTTAGGCCGAGGCTGAGGTTGAGATTGAGTCTCGATGCCATGGGCGCGAGCAATTAGCTCTTCTGTTCTCTACGGTCGTAAGTCTACATTCTGAAGATCATCGAGTCTGGGGCTCTTTATGATTTGTGATGCTGTGAAGATGTTGGATCACATCATCAACCTGGGAGCGAGTCAAGGCAAGTTTTCTTCTTTTCAGCACCTGAGTTGAGGGGAAAAGCAGGGGGCGTGCAGTACTTCTTTAGCAGGCTCCACCCTCCATGGGGACTATGGCGATCCCTGCCTCGTTATCCCGGGTAGGCCTGTAACTGGGGGGGGGGGGGTAACCAACGGAGAGGTGGGGCGGGGTTTTGATCAGCGATGATTCGCCAACCCTGACGTTAGCATGTCAGCTATGGGTTGCCAACCTTGATGCTAGCATGTCAGCTATGGGTTGCCAACCTTGACGCTAGCATGTCAGCTATGGGTTGCCAACCTAGACGCTAGCATGTCAGCTATGGGTTGCCAACCTTGATGCTAGCATGTCAGCTATGGGTTGCCAACCTTGATGCTAGCATGTCAGCTATGGGTTGCCAACCTTGATGCTAGCATGTCAGCTATGGGTTGCCAACCTTGACGCTAGCATGTCAGCTATGGGTTGCCAACCTAGACGCTAGCATGTCAGCTATATGTCGCTGATTGACGATGTCTTCGACTTGAAACGTTAAAAAGATTTCTAAGTGATACTTCTTTACTTCCGTATCCAGCTTTAAAGCGCGACCTCTAGAAAGCCAAGATAATGTTAATTATTTCGTAGCTTAGGACTTTGAAATTGCCACATGACTCAGTGCTCCACATCAGCGCTTCTTTATTAAAGGCATAAATGAGAAACGAAAATAAAGAATAAATCAGAAGAGAACGGAAAACATCGTAAAACAGACTGCAGCATCATAGCATGAGAACCGCTGTACGAGTTTTTCCTCACTTCCCGAGCTGTTTATTTGGTCTATAAAACTGCTACCATAAAAAGTGTGTCTTGCTAGACAAAAAAATTGCGAAACAAAAATCTAATTTCGGGGAGATCACATGGTAACAGTACGGCACCGTGCAAACAATGACCACTTGTAGTTATTGAAAGTGTTAAGACTAGCGTAAGAAACAAAATTTTGTAACAATTTCTCATCGATCATTCCTTGTGTGGGGGAGGAGAGATAGAGACAGAACGAGTGAGAGAAGAAGGGAGGGAGGGAGGGAGAGAGAGAGGGCGTGGGAGAAAGAGAGAAGGAAGATTAGAGAGAGAGAAGGAAGATTAGAGAGAGAGAGAGAGAAGGAAGAAAAGATAGATAGATAGATAGATAGATAGATAGATAGATAGATAGATAGATAGATAGATAGATAGATAGATAGATAGATAAATAGATAGATAGATATGCAAAGGGTGAATAGCTGGTAATTCTGCGCTTTATCATACAACTTTCACAGAAAAGAGACAGAGTGAAAAACAAAAAGGCACAGCCAGAGAAATAGAAGGAGGGGGATGGAGAGAGAGAGAAAGAGTGAGAGAGCCTGGACGAGCAAGAAAGAGATAATAGTGCTTTAACAAAAACACAAGAAACAGAAGGTTACTAGAAGCCACAAATCTGATTGTTGGCTGTTACTAGAAGTAAATAAAAAAGAAAGAAAATGTATTGTTAAATAGTAACAAGAGGTTAGAAAGTTGGCTGGTAAAAAAAAAAGCCATCCATCCTATTCCCTTTGTCGGTGGTCGGCTAAGCCCAGTACGCCTTGTGGCATCTTTGCAGTGTAGCAACAAATTCTCTCCACTTCTCACTGTCCGTGGCCAGCCTTTGTATACAGCCTTGGTTGTGCTGCATACTTATTCATTAACGTTTGAATAGTTCTCCGTCAGGTAGCTTTTGTATACGGCCCTAGTTGTGCTGCATACTTAGTCATTAATGTTTCAATAGTTCTCCGTCAGGTAGCTTTTATTGGTCTCTCTTCTTTTCCATCGAGAGTCCACGTCATGAATGTTTCAGCCTTGTGGCTGTGTCTTTTCGAAGCACATGACCGACTAATTTCCAGCGTTTTATTTTCAGATTATGAGATACATATCTTCTAGTTCACACTGAGCACGTAGGTCTCTATTATTAGTTCACAGTGAGCAAGTAGGTATCTATTATTAATTCACAGTGAGCAAGTAGGTCTCTATTATTAGTCCACAATGAGCAAGTAGATCTCTATTATTAGTTCACATTGAGCAAGTAGGTATCTATTATTAGTTCACATTCAGCAAGTAGGTATCTATTATTAATTCGCATTGAGCAAGTAGGTCTCTATTATTAGTCCAAAATGAGCAAGTAGATCTCTATTATTAGTTCACATTGAGCAAGTAGGTATATATTATTAGTTCACGTTGAGCAAGTAGGTCTCTGTTAATACTCCACATTGAGCAAGTAGGTCTTTATTATTAGTTCACATTGAGCAAGTACGTCCCCATTATTAGTTCCCATTCAGCAAGTAGACCTCTATTATTAGCTCACATTGAGCAAGTAGACCTTTATTATTAGTTCACATTCACCAAGTAGACCTCTGTTATTAGTTCACATTCAGCAAGTAGACCTCTGTTATTAGTTCACATTCAGCAAGTAGACCTCTATTGTTAGTTCACATTCAGCAAGTAGACCTCTATTATTAGTTCACATTCAGCAAGTAGACCTCTATTGTTAGTTCACATTGAGCAAGTAGATCTCTATTATTTATTGTTTGTGGCCAGTAAAATCTTTCCGAGGCAGGCTGTGTGGAATGAGGATAATTTGCCCATTTCCTTCTCAGTTGTCCTCCAGCACGCTGCTCCATAGAGGAGTATGGACAACACTCAGGTAAAAATTGTATGTGTGGGGTTTAGAAGCTGTCTACTGAAATACGATGACCAGGAGTTTACAAAAACAATTGGCTGAAGGGAAGTGGAGATGAATTTGTGAAAGTTTTTCACGAAGAAGATGCAGAGTTAAAAATTAATGCTTTATAAATAGAATAAATAGAATTTATGGCCAACCATACTTTCTGTGCATGGTGTTGTTCCTTGTCATTTCACGCTGCACCATTTCTTCCAGGTAAATTTTAGCACAGAGACTTCGTCACTAGAAACAGGAATCCTTGTGCCGTAGATGTTGCTCGGGCATGAATACTGTGTTAACATCCAGAAATAAAGATGAGGTTTTGTTACAAATGTTATATTCAGTGATGTGAAAGATGTTTGGAAATACATGTTGGAGGGATAAGGAGCAACTGTTTGTGAAAGGATTTTTTTTTAAAAGTTATATTCACAAATGGAAAAAAAAAATGTTAGGGAAAAATAATTCGCAGAATAATCAAAAAATGTACGGGGCGACCAATCTTTCAAGACAAATAGCACTGAGAGAAAGAGCAAGCAGGCAGAGAGAGAGAGAGAGAGAGAGAGAGAGAGGACAGACAGACAGACAGACAGAAAGACAGACAGACAGACCGACAGAAAGATAGACAGGCAAACCGACAGACAGATAGATAGATAGATAGATAGATAGATAGATAGATAGATAGATAGATAGATAGATAGATAGATAGATAGATAGATAGATAGATGGATAGATGGATGGATGGATGGATGGATGGATGGATAGATAGATAGATAGATAGATAGATAGATAGATAGATAGATAGATAGATAGATAGATAGATAGATAGATAGATAGATAGATAGATAGATAGATAGATAGATAGATAGATAGATAGATAGATAGATATGCAAAGGGTGAACAACTGGGAATTCTGCGCTTTATCATACAACTTTCACAGAAAAGAGACAGAGTGAAAAACAAAAAGGCACAGCCAGAGAAATAGAAGGAGGGGGATGGAGAGAGAGAAAGAGTGAGAGAGCCTGGACGAGCAAGAAAGAGATAATAATGATTTTAAAAAACACAAGAAACAGAATCTACAAAAGCACAAAGCAATCTTGTGAGAAAATTATTAAAATATCATTCAAAATTAAGAGAAAGAAAAAGAACACAAACTAACCTCTCTCATTCTCGTCCTCCAAGCATCTTCTTCCAACATTAGTTCAAAGAAGATTTAACTAGCGATTGTATCCCTTTCAACATTGCGCTCATTTGTGCAGCAGCGCTTCCATACACGCGCACTGGTTACCTCCTCTTACATTCACCACTTACCTCCCCTTTCACCAACCAACCGCTCAAAATGGTGGGCTGCAGAACGGGAGCATTGATCTCCCAGCAGGTACTAGTCCTGCAGTATAAATGTGTTCTTTTCTTGTTTTGTTTTGCGCTTTTGTTTGTTTGCTATTTAAAAAAAATATATATTTCCCTTCAGGCCAAAAACTAAATAATACTTCCTTCGTTTTGCGATTCCGGACAAAACCCAGATAGCGATTTTCTAATCAAGATCACGTGGATTTTAATTGTAGACCTAAGAGATTGTCTGCTTGTCTGTTTGAAAGATGTGCCGTTGTAGTTCTAGACATTGACAGGAAGGTCACAACTACCATATTCTTGTCAATAAAAATCCCCAGGAATTTCTTAGATGATGGTAAACTTAAGAAATGCCATGATGGGCATACTTGAACCGTTTTGTTTTCCTTTTAACAGTAGATTGAAAGGAGGAAAGAAAGGGCCAGTCATATGTGGCTACAGAGATAACTAAGCGTTATGGTGTTAGTGTCTTGACCATTCGGTGCACTAGAGGGTGATATCCTCAGCGCCAAGAGGAGCCAAGTACTCGTATCTACAGACGGGTAACTGGGACACCTCTGGCACAGGCGGGACAGTCTGACTTTGACCCCGACTCGGGAACGAGCTCTATATAGAGAACATGTCCAAGCATAAGTCTAGCTCCAAGATATCACGTACATACCCCATGTTTAATCACTTTCTCGGTACTCGTGTAGACAGATACAGACCCCTCATATTTTCCATAGCGTCAGTCCTACATCTTTACTCACCAGTTTCACCGCATGGGAATACTGAACTATCCACTTCCCTATTCTACAAAGTTCAACATAAGTTAAGAGCTTTGATTTTAAAAAAAAGGAAAACAAACATCTTGAACTTACTGTCCAGGTGGCACAAGTATTCAACGGTTATCTGCAGTCCAGCCCTAAATGGTGGTGGTTTCAGATCCCCACACAATGACACTCCCACCAAACAGGTACCCCCCCCCCCCACAGTCTAGTGTTGGGGGCCGGCGGAGAGGGGCCTTCGAAGACAGAGAAGATATTCTTTCTGGCTGAACCGCATATATTCCTTGTAGTCAAAGAACAGAAAATAAGCTACCACGCCTTTGTCAGTTCCACAAATAGGGGACTTCGCTTCAATGCAAAGGAGGTTATTCGAAAGAAACAAAATAAAATGAGAAACAATTGCCTGGGAGAACGCATGTGAAGGAAACAATTCATCGTGCTTCTCTTCCGCTTATAATTGTTAGGACATGCATCTGGGAAGGGAAGGATATTTAGGTTTTTTTTTTAAACAGGAGCATCGAACTTGTGTCATCATGAGTGAGTGAGTGAGTGAGTGAGTGAGTGAGTAAATGAGTGAATGAGTGAATGAGTGAGTGAGTGAGTGTGTGTATGTGTGTGAGTCGAAGGATTTAGAAATATAGAAGTATGAGTGAGTAAGAGATTTTCATCCGTTCAAATCATCGCTGAGTGGTAAAGTACATTATTCTTGAGATAAAGTTCATGAGCTATCATCAGATACAGTAGGGGTTCTCAAAATGTGGTCCCCGATGGATCACTGGCGGGAAGGGAAGGAAGGCAGGGAGAATTGGGAGTATTAATTTGATAAATTTGATACCCAGAATAATATAAATGTGTCAAACATTTTAATTTAGAACTAGCCGAAGAGGGGAAGGGGTGTGTACGGTGGCATTTGAGAATCATCAACAACCCGAGGACACAGCGACCTGAAAGAGAGTTTGAGAACCGCTGAGATACCGGGTGGTCCAGGCAGCTAAAACAAGGATTATGTTGCAGAAATGGGACCATTATCCATGCACTCAGAACTAATCCATTGGTGTTCCAGCTTCCAGTTAAATGTATTATCCTCAGCTTACAGCAACTGATGGCACTACTTCTGCACAGATTTACAGGTATTCTTGCGCCTTTAGCCTGACTTTCGCCTCGCGCGTCAGCACGTTCTCTTCTCATTTCTTTCACCCTCATTCATGAGTGGCGAACCTTTCAGAAGCTGCCTGCGTAAGCTTGGCTAACTTGTTCTTTAGGGATTAAAACAAAACAAAACAAAACAAACCTCGTCTTGTGTCACAAAGAATTTTTCTACAGTTTCTGAATTCGACATTTTTGGGTTTCCTCTTGTAAACTCACCACCCCCCCCCCCCCACCCCCAGCCAAAACCCAACCATTCACCAAAATAAAATTTGCCTGCGTGCCATGTTGTGGCACGCGTGCCACTGGCTCGCGATATTTGTGACACAGGCAAAGATGGTTTGTGCTGCTATGAGTGTTGTCGTCTTTCTGTCCTGTTTGTCATCATGTGGGAATGTTAATGATGTATGAGCAATCTGTCAGAAATAAAGGTGGCGGTTATTATAATTATTATAATCCTTTTCCCTTCTTCTTCTTCGTTTTTTTTTCTTCTTCCTGGAACTCCGAGCGTGATGTTCTTTGCCGCCGATACAACGAAAATGCTAACCCACAACATCGTGCTGGATTGGGAGTGGATTATGGCAGTTTTTTTTTCATTTAGCTCCCTGAACTTATTTATCAAACTCCATCACCATAGAGACTGTTAGTCACGACAGGTCTATCACTGAAGCTACCAATGGAGACAGAGTCTTGGTCAGCTATGGTCTCCCAACATTGGTGTTAGTATGTCAGCTATGATTTCCCAACATTGGTGTTGTATGTCAGCTATGGTTCCCAACATTGTAGTTGTATGTCAGCTATGGTTTCCAAACATTGGTGTTGTATTTCAGCTATGATTTCCCAACATTGTAGTTGTATGTCAGCTATGAATCTTTGACTGCCAAGTCCGACAGCGTCTCCCCCTCTTTCCTGTCACGAATCCCCCCCTCCCTAAACCCAGTTATGACTCATACATGATGAACTTTTGAAAGAAAATACAACAATAAAAGTTTCATATAAAAAAAACAGAAGTAACAAAAATACATGTACTGTGTGTGTTATCTCTGGCAGACGCTTACCCTGGTCACCAGGGACTAGAACGAATCTACACCCACGTAGAACGAACTCACCGAAAGGAAAATTAAGATCAGACAGCAATCCAAGAGACTAAACCTTTGAACAGGGCGACAACCTAACGTATCTGGCGGATTTTGCTGTTCAAATACTGGTAAACAAGACATATAAAATTACGAGAAAAGAAATGAAAATGTTATCTTCAGTGGAATTAGTTACTTTTCCCAATTAAATGACCACATTCCCCAGAGCAAAGCATTAACAATCTTGGAGAGCATTAACAATCTGGGAGAGCATTAACAATCTGGGAGAGCATTAACAATCTGGGAATTTTCTCCTTTTTCTTGAAAGGTGGTCGAGCAAGCAGTCAAGGCCCAGTTCATCTTGTGGCTTCTTGTTTGCAATAACAATTTCCCTCTCCATGTTTCACGATCTGCATGAAGTCTTTGTAAGATGCCCCCAGCAATGTTGGAAGACACTAGTAATTTCCGCTAGTAAAATATCCTTCGTCAAATTGTCTTTGGTCCAACTTCTCTTTCAAATCCATCAGGTTGTATAGGTTTGCCTCTCATATTTGTACAGCGTGATATAGCGGTGGATGAGTGCATGTGTGAAGACTCCTGTTGTAAGCATCATGTGCAGTTTAACATGACTTTGATCGCGACTAAGGAACAACTTCTATATTGAAGAATGGGTCCAAGCGCAAGTCCAAGATCTCGCATATGTAGTTCATGTTTAATCACTTTCTCAGCACTCATGTAGACAGATAAAGACCTCAGATCATATCTCCATACAAACATCCTCTAACTTCCACGCAGCTGTTCTCTCTCCAAAAGTTCTCCTCAAAAACCACTCTCTGGTGACCAACTTCAATAACACTTCAGACATGTGACCAAAATACCAATGTTCATACATCGTCACTTGCTTAAAAGTGTGCTGTAGTAAGCCCTGAACACCCACGAAACTCCCAGTACCTCATATACTGCTGTAAGTAACCCATGTAGTGCTATAAGTAATCCATATAGTGCTATAAGTAATCCATATACTGTTATACGTAACCCATATACTGCTATACGTAACCCATGTACTGCTATAAGTAACCCATATACTGCTATAAATAACCCATGTACTGCTATAAGTAACCCATATACTGCTATAAATAACCCATTACTGCTATAAGGTATGTATCTCACGACTCTTTTAACGATGCTCTTGGAATCTTTTTCGGAATGCATGACCAGTTCGTGTCCATGGTCTTTCTCGCCACAGTTACACGCAGGTCTTTGTGGTCTGTTTTGAGGCAAGTATTGGACTTTTCTACCTGAGCACAAAGCACGCTAACCAAATGATTGTTACTACCAAAGTCCCGTGACATAAATATATTCATACATACACTTATCACTTATGACCACTAACGCCGCTGTAAGCATAAGACATTACAGTCAGTAAAGCGGAACAACAGCGAAACAAAAGTACACCAACCTCCAATTCAGTCTGTATGATGTACTGAAAGCTACAGCATTTCAAACAGACTTAGAAAATTATGGTATTAGATTTGCAGATATAAAAACTGGTGAAGAGGATAACGTTGGACAGCCACCATTAACATCTGACAATGATCTTCAAACTATGCTAATATAAAACATCTTCAAACTATGATAATATAAAACATCTTCACAATATGATAACGTTAATCATCTTCAAGCTATGAAAGTTGATCTTTTTTTTTCTTTCGCTGCTTTATGTTACTATTTTCTAATATAGACATTGTTCATACTTTGTTTTACTACCATATTTTGTTTTACTACCATATTTTGTTTCACTGCCATATTTTGTTTCACTACCATATTTTGTTTTACTACCATATTTTGTTTTACTGCCATATTTTGTTTTACTGCCATATTTTGTTTTACTGCCATATTTTGTTTTACTGCCATATTTTGTTTTACTACCATATTTTGTTTTACTACCATACTTTGTTTTACTACCATATTTTGTTTTACTACCATATTTTGTTTTACTACCATATTTTGTTTTACTACTATACTTTGTTTTACTACCATATTTTGTTTTACTACCATACTTTTTTACTACCATACTTTGTTTTACTACCATACTTTGTTTTACTACCATATTTTGTTTTACTACTATACTTTGTTTTACTACCATATTTTGTTTTACTACTATATGTAATGTGAGAAAAAAAAGGGGAGGGGAGAGGTCGGGACGAGGGAAACTAGTTGAAACAAAGGAATATCATTTTCCGTCTAAAATTCGAGAAGCATTCCTTCTAAAACTGCATGCCGTTTGCTTAAAATAACCGACTGTCCAAATACTGTCCATGTACGTACAAATCAAGCGTTAGTTATAAGAGTATTTCTGAGTATTTTAATACAGGTTATGAGGACAGCAAACGCAGAATAAAGACAATCATGGAAGTTCGGTGCTTTGAGAAACTGTATATTAAACAGGGGGCGTTTTATCGCTTGACCTCTTCTCCTTTTTTCCCGAAAGGATTATGAGACACATTGAAAACATGCCTGGGATAGCAGTGGAAGGATACAACCTAAACAATCTAAAATATGATGGTGACACAGTACTGATAGCCCAAACTGAAGAACAACTACAAGCATTGCTAGATAAGGCGTAGGGGGAAAAAAAGAGAGGAGAAAGGACATAGTTTAAGTAAATTGAAGACAGAGGTCATGGTCATACCCAATAAAGAAACACCAGCAAAATGTAGTATCAAAGTACAAGCCACAGAAACACCAGCAAAATGTAGCATCAAAGTAAAAGCCACAGAAACTAAAGCAACTGGGAAACTTCACAAGTTTTTTTTAGGAGCAATAATAACGGAAGATGCGAAACTGAAATAAGGAGCAGAATAGACCAGACTAAGTCAGCATTTATGAAAATGAAAAACATATTGTGCAATAAAGCTCTGTCGATAAACACTAGAAAGAGAATTATTCATTGTTACCTCAAACCCGTATTATCATATGGATACGAAGCAGGGACGATAACAAAGAGCACTCAAAATATACTAGAAGCGGCGGAGTTGTGGTTCCTACGAAAATGACGAGAATACCACGGACAGCCAAGGGTGAAGAGTTTCTAAAGAGGCTGGGCTACAGAGAGAAATTATGGCAAAATTCAGAACACGACAGTCCAGATTTGTAGTACATGTTTTAAGAAGAGGCAAACTGGAACACACAGTGACAACAGGAAAACTGGAGGGGGAGAAAAGAGGACAGAGGAAGACAAAGAAACAAGATACTTGATGGACTAAAACAGTGACACGGAGCACGGTCTAGAACACATCTAACAGAAAGAGCACAGGACAGATGGTTGTGGAAATCAATAATGACCAACGCCTGATTGGTATGGATCAGATAGAGAGAGAGAATGAATGAATGAATAAATGAATGGTCTTTATTTTTAAAGGATATAGAATTGGGCACGCAGGCCAGTCTTGCATTCTGCCCTTCATCACTCCACCTTTCATTCTACCCACACACTCGATTTAATACAAGAACACAAATTACATTAGGAAACAAAAATCATATAAAAAGAATATAAGGTTAAACTATTACATTAGAAATGCAGAAAATAGTTGATGTTTAAGCGCTAAAGGAACGTAGAGACACAAAGGTCATGACCATGGGAGAGAAATTCCTCAGCTCTGTAAGCCATCCACTGAAGGAGAGATTCAATAACTTGGCATTAGGACGGCTTAAAAGAAGCAGCTTCATTCACCAGGCCAAGCGTATGCGTAAGCTGATACCTGACCTTCCAACTGTAGTCATTCCATTATCATCTGTACCAGAGCATACACCATGGAAAGAAGCAGATTATACACAAATAACTATTCAGAGTGAAGTGAAAGGTGTGCAGAATGGTGAGATGCAAAGCAGCCTTGTAAGATCAACAGCCACACTTAGTGTGCTAGATGACAAATATCCATGTGACACCTGGATACGTGTGTATACAGACGGATCTGCACACAATGCCATAAAGAATGGAGGGGCAGGAGCACATATTGAATATCCAAACAATACCATTGACAAGATTTCCATACCCACTGGAAAATTCTGCAACAACTTTGATGCAGAAGTTAGGGCAATTATTGTTGCAGTTGAAAAACTATCAGACTCCAGAATTGATACATGTCCTGTAGTAATTCTCACAGATGCAAGATCAGTACTGGAAGCTCTTCAGTGCAACAAACTACCAGACCTTAAGGATGCCTTGTCAAAAATTGGCTTACAACATGGAGTCACTTTGCAATGGATTCCCTCCCACTGTGGGATACCAGGCAATGAGAAAGCTGACCACCTGGCCAAAGAGGGCACTGAAATGGAGCAACCAGACATACCAATCACCTATAATCAGAAGAAAAGCATGATAAAAACCTACAGGAAGCCACAAACACCACCACATGATGACTATCACATGCTAAACAGAAAGGAACAAGTCACCATCTTCCGTCTCCGAACAGGACACAGCCGACTCCGAAGTCATATGTATACAAAGTTTAAGGTTGGTACTACTAATCTATGTACATGAGCCCAGGTGCCCCAAACTGTGGAACATATCCTCCAGAGCTGCACCAACTATGAAACACTGAGAAATAATTACTGGCCCAGTGAAACCACTAAAGAAGATAAGCTCTATGGTTCCATACATGAATTACAAAAAACAGTGAAATTTATCCAAGAGACTGGACTGCAGGTATAGACAGACAATGCGAACGAAGAAGAAGAAGAAGAAGAAGTAGAAGAAGAACTATTACATTCAAAGTAAAAGAGAAGAATTAATTAACCTAATGAAATAGCTCTCACACTCTCATGCATATATTAGGGGAAGTCACTAGGTAACTCGCAAATGCCTGTTACAAAAAAAAAAAAAACTAAATGCGACAGTAATTTGAAAACTTTAAATTTTTGAACCTACATTATTCCTCTATTTCTCAACGTAATCGCCACCAACATTGATACATTTGTCCCATCGTATAATCAGTGATACAATACTCATGCCGTAAAAATCGGGAGTCCGATTTCTGAACCATTTTTTTTTACTTCTCTTTCCACCTCTTCGTTACTCGAGAATCTTCTCCAGCCAAGGTGGTTTTTCAATGGACCAAACAGGTGAAAATCACTTGGAGCTAAGCCAGGACTATAAGGTGAATGTTCAAGAACTTCCCAATCCAACTGGGTAATTTTCTTTTGGGTTAACCGAGCCGTATGTGATCTGGCATTGTCATGAAGGAGAAGCACACTTCTAGTCAGCAGACCGGGACGTTTTCTTTGAATTGCATCCCCTAGCATCGACAGAACTTCACAGTACGAGAGTGATTCACACTATCACCATACTTCTGGGACTTGGATAACAATACTCCTTGATAACCCCAGAATACTGTCAGCATAACCTTCCCCGCAGAAGGCGTAATCTTGATTTTTTTTTTTTTTTTGCGCATGGCGATGACGGGTGTTTCCATTGCATTGAGGCAGGTTTTGATTCGGGTTGGTAGTGATGCACCCAAGATTCGTCTCCAGTAATAATCCTTTGGAGCATGTCTTCACATTCATATGCTTAATGACAGAGATGCTGCAATGACAAACCAAATCGGTTCATTTTGCGTTCATCATTCAGATCTCTGGGTACCCAACGTGAGCAAACTTTCCGAAAATTCAATTCCTCATGCATTATTCTGTAGGCTTAGCCATGTGAACATCCGATTGCACTTACTACACTGTCTATCGTTACTCGTCTATCAGCTATGATAATCTCATTCACACGCTGCACAGTAGCTTCTGTTGAAATCTGAACAGGACAGCTTAGTCGGACTTCGTCAATAATTTCGGTGCGTCCCTGAGAAAATTCTTTTACCCAGTTATAGACCGCTTTACGTTATAAACATTTTTCAGCATAAACTGTAATCATTTCCTTATAAATGTCATCAACTGAATATCCTTTAGCGCACAAAAACCGCACTACACTTCTCTGTTCTTTTTTGGTACACACTAACAGTTGGGTAGCCATTTTGTTATTGCTTTGCGCATGCGCACGTAACTCCCAGCGCCCACTACATACAACTATTATAAAGGTGATACTATCTAATGATAGTATGATGATACTATCTAAGGATATATTTAAATGCTACCTGATAACTGCCACTGATAAAATATTTCACTTTGCGAGTTACTTAGTGACTTCCCCTCATACAATCACACAGACATGCATGAACAAAAATAAATTTTCAGTACAGAGAGAAAGTGAGAGAGAGAGAGAGAGTTAGGGAGAGAGAAAGTCTAAGAGAGAGTGAGAGAGATAGTGGGCGAGAGAGAGTAAGAGAGTGAGAGAGGGAGTGAATGAGAGAGAGTGAGTGAGAGAGAGAGAGTGAGAAGGAGTGAATGAGAGAGAGAATACGAGAGAGAGAGAGTGAGAGTGAGTGAGTGAGAGAGAGTGAGCGAGAGAGAGGGAGAATGAGAGAGTGAGGAGGGAGTGAATGAGAGAAAGAGTGAGTGAGAGAGAGTGAGAGAGTACGAGAGAGAGTCAGCGAAAGAGAATGAGCGAGAGAGAAAGTGCGAGAGAGAATGAATGAGAGAGAGTGAAAGAGTGAGTGAGTGAGAGAGAGTGAGCGAGAGAGAGGGGAGAATGAGAGAGTGAGAGAGGAAATGGATGAGAGAGAGTGAGTGAAAGAGTGAGAGTGAGTGAAAGAGAGAGTGAGGAGTGAGTGAGAGAGAGAGTGAGAGAGTGAATGGGAGAGTGAGTGAGAGAGAGAGTGAACGCGAGAGAGAATGAGCGAGAGAGAGAGAGTGAGCGAGAGAGAGAATGAGCGAGAGAGACAGTACGCGAGAGAGAGAATGAGCAAGAGAGAGAGAGTGAGCGACAAAGTGAATGAGAGAATGAATGAGAAAGAATGAGCGAGAGAAAATGATGAGAGAGTGAGTGAGAGAATGAGCGCGATAGAAAGTGAGAAAGAGAGTGAGTGAAAGAGAGTGAGTGAGACAGAGCGAGCGAGAGAGTGTGAGAGTGAGTGAGAGAGATTGATGAGAGAGTGAGTAAGAGAAATAGTGAAGGCGAGAGTGAAAGTGAGTGAGAGAGTGAGAGAGAATGAGTGATAGAGTGAGTGAGAGAGATTGAGGAGAGAGTGAGTAAGAGAAATAGTGAAGGCGAGAGTGAAAGTGAGTGAGAGAGTGAGAGAGAATGAATGATAGAGTGAGTGAGAGAGAGTGAGCAAGCGAGACAGAAAGTAAGAGAGAGAATGAGAGAGAGTGATCGAGAGAGAGTGAGGAGAGAGTGAATGAGAGAGAATGAGAGAGTGAGAGAAGGAGTGAATGAGAGAGAGTGAGTGAGAGAGAAAGATAGTGAGGCAGAGTGCGAGAGAAAGAGCGAGAGAGTGAGAAAGAGTGAGCGAGAGAGAGTGAGCAAGAGGGAGTGAGAGAGAGAGTGAGCGAGAGAGTGTGAGCGAGCGAAATAGATTAAGCAGAGACAGTGAGAGAGATAGAGAAAAGAGTGAGTGAGAGAGAGTGAGTGAGAGTGAGCAAGAGAATGAGGGAGGAGAGGTGAATGAGAGAGATAGTGAGCGCGAGAGAGAGAGCGAGAGAGAGAGAGAGAGTGAGCGAGAGATAAAAAGTCAGAGAGAGAGTGAGCGAGAGAGAGAGAGTGAGTGAGAGAGAGAGTGCATGAGAGATAGAAGGAGAATGAGAGAGTGAGAGGGGGAGTGAATGAGAGAGAGAGTGAGTGAGAGAGAAAAGAGTAGGAGAGAGTGCGAGAGAGAGGGTGAGAGAGAGTTAGTGAGTGAGAGTGAGCGAGAGTGAGTGAGTGAGAATGAGCGAGAGAGAGTGAGAGTGAGCGAGAGAGAGTGGGTGAGAGAAAGAGTGAGTACGAGAGAGAGCGAAAGAAAGTGAGTGACCGAGGGAGTGAGAGAGAGTGAGTGACAGAGTGAGTGAGAGGGAGTGAGTGAGAGAGATTTAGTGAGAGAGAGTGAGCGAGAGAGAGAAAATGAGAAAGAGAATGAGTGAGACTGAGCGAGAGAGAGAAAGAGAGAATGAATGAATAAATGAATGAATGATCTTTATTTTTAAAGGGTAAAGAATTGGGCATGCAGGCCCGTCTTACATTCTGCCTTTCATCACTTCATCTTTCATTCTTCCCACATACTCAGTTTAATCAAATGTAATATCCACCCTCATTTATGCATGCGAAAGCTGGAAAACAACTAAAGAAATAGACAAGAAATTAGACTCTTTTGAAAACAAATGGCTAAGGAAAACACTCGGCTTAAAGTGGAACGAATTCAAGAACAATGCAGAGATAAGACAGATGAACAAACAACAACCTGTCTCATGGGTAATCAGGAAAAGGAGATGGACATAATGTTGGTCACGTGATGAGAAGAAACAGTCAGAAAATCCTAAAACAAGCTATAAAATGGAACACAACAGGACAAAGAAAAAGAGGCAGACCACGTGAAACTCTGAAGAGGACATTGTTAAGAGAATCCAAATTAATAGGCATAAAATCCCTTGATGAGGTTGAAAGACTCGCCGAAGACAGGAAAAATTGGCGAACTACCTTGCGAGCCCTATGTGACGTTTAACGGCACGGGAAGGATATAAGATATAAGATAAGATACAAATTACATTAGGAAAAAAACATATCAAAAGAGTGTAAAATTAAACTATTACATTCAGAGTAAAAGAGAAGTAATTAACCTAATAAAATAGCCCTCAAACACACATACATGCAAACACACAGACATATACACAAACATAAATACATTTTCAGTACAGATCTTCTAACATATTTTTTTAACAAACATTAAAATAATTTCCAACAATATTTAGCAAGTTGCTTTTCGAACTGTGTCATTTTAGTAATTGATGGCTGGCGAGTCATGGGTTGAGAGAGTGCTGGTTATTCTGTGGAGGCATATAGTGAGCGAGAGATAAAAAGAGAGAGAGAGTACGAGAGAGAGTAAGAGAGAGTGAACGACAGAGTGAGAGAGTGAACAAAAGAGAGAGTGAGAGAGAAAGAGAGAGAAAGAGTGTGAGAGAGAGAGTGAGCGAAAGGGAGAGTGAGTGAGAGAGAGAGTGAGAGAGAGAGAGAGTGTGAGTGAGAGAGAGTGAGCGAGAGGGAGAGTGAGTGAGAGAGAGAGTGAGAGAGAGAGTGAAAGAGAGTGAGTGAATGAGAAAGAGAGTGAGTGAGAGAGAGTGAACGAGAGAAAGTGAGCGAGAGAGAGTGAGAGAGGATGAGTGAGAGAGAGTGAGAGAGAAAGAGTGAGAGAAAGTGAACGAGAGTGGGGAGAGAGTGAGTGAGAGAGAGAGAGTGGCGTAAACGGTTAGTCGACTCGGCACTCATACGAAGATCAGTAGTTCAAGCCCGGCTGGAAGTGTCCCCAGTCACCCAGCCACAGAACGGGATACCTGGCTTATTCTAGAACTGGAGAAGGAAAGGCAGCCAGGCGTAGTGCTGACCTCATTAACCTCCAGTATGTCGATAGATCAAGGAAAAACTGTATATACCCTGTAGCATCTTCATCCTCTATAGATGTGAAGTTCCAGTGCCTTCACATTTCTAAGCCATTCCAGTATTTGAGGCAGAGATACCAGCACCTGTCTTCGCTGTCTTTGTTTTCCCAGGGAAACTCCAGGTGAGCCCCCGTTTCGGTCGGTCCTAAATAACTGCACAGAGTGCAAAATCCAACCAGGGACCTTGTGATCTGCAATCTGTTGCACTAACAACTGCACCATCGCGACACCTAGACACTAATACCACATCCCTTGAGTTTCTCTGGACTGACATGTTCAGTGCTCTTATATATTACCTCACTTAACTTTCTGCTTGTAGAAGCTTAACTTTACCATTACCGTCGCCCTCCACTTGACTCGGGTATGAAAATGGGTGCTGCTAGTGTTAGAGAAAGCTGCATATAGGAACCTGTTTACACTGCGAGGCGCACTATTTTATAGACACTGTTGTCGGTGCATGAGGATGAAAAAAATATCCGTAATGATTGAATCAGCACCGACGTGGCTTCTTGGACTGAGTACCTGCCGATTCTGCTCGGTCAGGTTTCCCTCCAACGCTTCGAAGAAAGAGTTTAGATTCTCTTTCACAGGATGAGACCGGAGAATGTATTGATTTATTCGAAGTCCGTCCATCCATCCATCCATCCATCCATCCATCCATCCATCCGTGAACTAAGCAATCATTGCGTTATATGCCTTGATATGTCTTGCAGGGCAGCAACAAATTCTCTCCACTTCTCACGGTCTGCGGCCACCCTTTGTAAGGTGCTCCAGCTGTGTTGCATGGCATTCATTCCTGGTTCTACAGTTCTTCGCCAAAGTTGTCTTTGGCAGGCCTCTCTTTCTTGACCATCCCCCACAACAGGGCTGCTTTAGCGATGTTCATCATCATCATCGTCGTCGTCGTCGTCGTCGTCGTCTTTCACTCCCTTGAAAGCATAGGTCACTGATAAAGGCTCTCCAGTCATCCCTGTTCTTGGAATTATTCTCTGCTTCCTTCCATATGTATCCCTTGTCTCTGAGCACTGTCATAATTTCTCTTCTCCAAGTAAGTCTCGGTCTTCCTCGTTTTCTATTTCCTTGAGGATTCCATGTCAGTGCCTGTCTTGCTATTCTGGTGTCGGGTTTCCTCAAAGTGTGGCCAATCCACCTCCATTTCCTAGACATGATTTGTAGATTCATAAATACTTGTCCTGCCCTTTCCCAGACCTCATCTTGATCTGCCATTAATGTTTAAAATCCTCCTCAAGCAGTAGTTCGTGAATGTTTGTATCCTCTGTTGTTTTGCCTTGGTCATACATAACCTATGTCTCCGAATCATATACGTGTAGTTGGACAGTCTTTACGTTTGTATTGAAAAATCTAGGTTTGGTTATTGTTTTGATGTTCTTAGGTGACCATATTTTGTTAAGTTGGATAAATGCTGTTCTGGCCTTGGTTATTGTAGCTTTAACATCCTTTTCCGTTCCCCCATGTTTATCTACTATGCTGTTTAAATATGTGAAACACTCTACTTCCTCATTTGGCACTCGCTCAATTACCATGAGGCTATTGCTTGCACTAGCGATGTTGCTAGAGGGCTTATTCCATATATAGCGTTCATAACGCTTTATATGTCAACTATTTACTGTTTTAATATGCCAGCTATTTATTGCTTTCATATGTCAGCTATTTATCAGTGGAAATGAAATGTCCTGTTAGATAGTTCATGTCTACAGGATAATGGAAGAATCAGGAGTAGGAAAGCAAGAAAAAAGACGGCCTTTCAGCCAAAACTCGAGGTCCTGGGAGACTTGTGAAACTATCACCGGATACAGAAAGAATAATTAAAAGCATCTTAAATGTGACGGTGAAAATGGTAGAGAGAGAACAGACGGCAGAACAGAAGATGCAGGCCGTTTGGGGGCACCTAAAACGCATAACACATCCAGTTTATTAGGATAAATGGGCCATTAATAAATGGAAAGCAGTACTCAAGAGCCACGGACATTCATGGCGAAGATGGATGGGCTGTGAGGATATCATTAGGAGTCATGTAATCAGTTTCACCAATATTGCTGGGCTTCACGCTCGAGAACAAGCTGCATCTTCATTTACTTCCTTCGGTTGGAAATAATTTTATCTTAAGAAAAAGATAGCGTAAAGAATTACTCAAATAAGATAAGGATTATGTATTACTATGTTTATTCTCTCTGATTTTTGTTTGTTTTTCTTCGTTGTGTTTCGTTTGGTTTGTATTATTTAAAGTTTTTTTTTAAACAGCCCGACAAGCAACAGCTGAAGCGGAAAAAAAAATGACTTACGTCCCATGTCCCGACAGCCCGAAATGTCACACTAAACACACGTATCTATATCCTTGACATGACTAGCGCTTCCTGGCAGCGTCTATTGATCGCCTGCTGGCCCCTCTAAACACGTCTAAAATGAGCTAGTAGTTCCTGGAGACCCCAATTATGTCCTCAAAGTGGAACTACTTTTCGCGGCTGAATACATGGAAGTGGAGGAGAAAGGAAGAAAGAAGAATAAAAGAAATGGCTGCCAGGCGACACGCGGGGGAAAAGAATGAAAGATGACAAGTATCACAACCAGCAACTATCACAACCAGCAACTATCACAACCAGCAACTATCACAACCAGCAACTATCACAACCAGCAACTATCACAACCAGCAACTATCACAACCAGCAACTATCACAACCAGCAACTATCACAACCAGCAACTATCACAACCAGCAACTATCACAACCAGCAACTATCACAACCAGCAACTATCACAACCAGCAACTATCACAACCAGCAACTATCACAACCAGCAACTATCACAACCAGCAACTATCACAACCAGCAACTATCACAACCAGCAACTATCACAACCAGCAACTATCACAACCAGCAACGACTACGCTTGTAGCAGACTATGGCTGGGATGAAAACAACAAATTTGAATTAAAGTACCGAGAAGGCAGTATTTTCTCAGGATATTTTCTTCTTTCAGACTTTCATGACTCCGCCCTAAAGCTTCTCGTGAAATCAGGATAAAAAGGTCTGACTCCAAGATTACCCTGGAAATAGTAAAGGTTTCACTTCAAGATTACCGTGGAAATACTACTGGTTTCACTTCAAGATTAACATGGAAATACTAAAGGTTTCACTTCAAGACTACCATGGAAATACTACCGGTTTCACTTCAAGATTAACATGGAAATACTAAAGGTTTCACTTTAAGAATAACATGGAAATACTCAAAATTTGAGGCCAGGATTACCATGGAAATACTAAAGGTGTGACTTCAAGATTACCATGGAAGTAAGTACTGATGGTTTCATGTCAAGATTACCACGGAAATACTAACAGTTTGACTCCAAGATTACTATGGCAATATAACAGTTTTGACTCCAAGATTACTATGGAAATATAAAAGGTATGACTCCACGATTACTATGGAAATATTAAAGGTTTGACTCCAAGATTGCCATGGAAGTACTAAAAGTTTTACATCAAGATTACCGTGGAAGTACTAAAAGTTTTACTTCAAATTAACCATCAACCAATCAAGTGCCTTGCTGCGTGGCGTAGGCGATCATTTCTCTCCACAATTCCGTCTTTAGACTTGGTTATGAGATCCGCCGGAGACTTTCTTCCTAGCCACACTGACAGCCCATCCAGTAACTTCGCTGTTTGTCTCTTCTTCTCTCAGTTTTTCCACTTGCCACAATGAGTTACAATTTTCCTCTTCTCAGAAAATCTACTAATCTCGCTTGTCTGCCTCTGATCTTTGCTGTAATTTGCCTTTTAACTCCAGCCTCACTTAAGACTTCTTCGTTGGTTTTCTTAGCTGTCCATGATACTTTCAACATCCTTTTTATGAAACACATTTCCATAGCCTCCATTTCTCGTTGTACTCTCTTATTCATGGACCATGCATCACATCCATAAAACAAAATTGGCTCGATATAACATTTAAGTACTCGGAATCTTGTTTCCATTGATATGGATCTGTTGCACAAAATGTTTCTCATTTTCTGGAATGCTGACTTGTCCTGAGCATGTCTGCTTTTTATTTCATTGTGACATTTCCCATCAGCTGTCATAATCGTTCCTAAGTACTTGAATCTATCAACTTGTTTCAATTCTGTGTCATCGATGGTAATGCTACATTTTGGTGTATTCTTTTCTTTGAGATGACCATCACTTCAGTCTTCTTTTTGTTCAGGCTGAAACCTTTATTTTTACTTTCACGAACCACGATGTCCAGAAGAGCCTGTAGCTCCCCTTTACTTTTAGCAATCAGAACTGTGTCTTAAGTTGTTAAGGTTGCAACCTCCAAGTGATATTCCTGGCAAGCTCTCTATATTTCTCATTATGTTTTCGCTGTACAAGGAGAATAGGTCAGGAGATAGAACACATCATTGTCTCACTCCAAATTTTATATCTTGGAATGCTTTTATTTGGTTCTCAGCCTTCATTGCCGCTGATTGTACTAAAGGAAGTACTAAAGGTTTGACTTCAAGATTACCATGAAAATACTAAATGTTTTCACTCCAAGATTCTCATGGACGTATGTAGTGTAGGAAACAAACACCATGTATCTTTTATTCCGTACAGCATAACAAGTTACATGTGAAACAGAGGGAAAAAAATACATAGTTCAAAGAGATAAGCAGATTTCAAGTTCATCCAACATCATTTTTATTACTGGGATAATCATACTGGCCCCAGTCTTAGTAGATTTTGCTTGTTTTGTTTCCTGATTAAACCATGAAGACTGATGATTGGTTGATTCTTCTAATAAAAACCGTGGAAGCTAATTGGTTGATTCTTCAGATGATTAAAATAAAAGGATGTTGATTGGTCCGTCCTCCTAATGAAAACAGTCGACATTGACTGGTTGGTTCTCCTAAAGAATACTATGAAAGTTGATTGGTTGGTTTTCTTAATGAAAGCTTTGAGAGTTGAATGATTGGTTCTTATAATGAAAACTATGAAGGTTGATTTGTTATTTTTCCTATTAAAAACTTTGAAGTTTATTTTGCTGGTTGTCATAATGTAAACAACGAAGATTATTTTGTTGATTCCTCTAGCGAAAACTACGAGGTTAATTGGTTAGTTCTCTTAATGAAGATTATTAAGACTGATTGACTGATTCTCCTCTGTATATCTCAATGAAAAGTTTTTTTTTTTCTGTTTTTCTTCTAAATTCTTTGCTGAAGTTCAAAACACGAGGGAGAAATAAAATTCACAGACAGTCATGACAGTTATAAATGACAATCATTTTAAATATCATTCGACAATCATGAGAAACTGATGAGAATTCAAAAATGTCTCCAGTTAAAAGACTAATCAGTCATGGCATTTCCTCTGCCATAGCTAAGTCTTACAAATCTATTTCTCTTTCTTAATATCGCATAAACCACTTCCAAGTTTCTATTTTATATTCTCTCAACCACCAAATGAACTTGTTCTTCTTGTGAACTATATCTTTCTAACTTCATTTTCGACGAATTCCCACTCTATTTTCGTCCAATCAAAGCTTTAACAGTTCATCAGTCATTTTTGCCCCCGGAAGTAGTCACCCGGAACTATATCAGCGAGACAGCATCGTTACCGTCGTTTGTTGGTACTCTCTAATGTGAAAAGTAGTGCTGTAATTGCGGCGGATTAATACGCTACTGAGGGAAGTAACACGCCGGAAATCCTGCTGAAGTTACCATCTAAAGGGATATCTCTTTTCAAATTAATGGGACTCTATGTAAAAGTGCGGGCTTTCGTATCTTATTTACTTCCACGAGAGAACTTAGGTGTTGTTGTTTTCTCCTTAAATATGAAACAAATCTCGCAAGGAAGGTGGTGCAGTGAAGAAAAAGCTCAAACACAGGCAGACCCAAGAGGGCACGGACACCAGTGGCAAAACATTTCTGTCAAAGAGACCACCAAGGAAAACAGTTACTGCTACTGCAATTCTTCCGATGTGTGAGGGATGGTTGATAAGTTCTCGTCATAAGGTAACAGATAAAAGGGATGGCGACTGCAGTAAAACTGGTTTAAATAAATAAGGTAGATAGAGATGTATGGTGCAGTTTTACAAAGTGAGGGAGGAAGTGAGCAAGGTGAGAAAAAAACGAATAGATTTATAAATATATATATATATTTACATATGTATGTATCCTCGAATAAGGCTCACGCCGAAATATCGGATGTTGTATGTTTTTCATTTATACATTCTCATACTTTCTATTCGTTTTTTTTCTCACCTTGCTCACTTCCTCCATCACTTTGTAAAACTGCACCATACACTTCTATCTACCTTCGTCATAAGGTACCCCTTCTTACAGCATAGTGAAGAAATGGGCAGCTCAAGTCAAACATGGAAAAGACAGTCTGGAAGATGATTCCCGTCCAGGAAGACCAAGAACGGTAACCACTGATGAAATCACTGGAAGAATCCATGACATTGGAGGATCGACGACTAACTGAGTGGTACATTGCTACTGAGTCGGGCATTTCCCAAGAATGTGTTCATGCCATTATTCACAATGATCTTCAAATAACAAAGGTCTCTGCTCGATGGGTCCCAAAACTTCTTGAAGCTGACCACAAACGACAACGTCTCAACATGTCAAGAGAAAATCTTGGCCATTTTTCTGCAGATCCTGAAAAGTTTCTTCAGCAATGTGTGACTATGGATGAGACTTGGGTTCATCATTTTCCACCAGACACCAAAGAACAGTCAAAGCAATGGAAACATCACGGATTCCCACCTCCAAAGAAAGCAAAGGTGGTTCTGTCTGCAGGCAAAGCGATGGCTTCCATCTTTTGGGATTCAGAAGCTGTGCTGTCGGTAGACTATCTTCAAAAGGGCAGAACGGTCACCGGGGTCTATTACGCTAATCTTGTGAAGCAACTGCGTGTCAAACTGAAGGAAAAGCGTCGAGGGAAATTGATGAGAGGTGTCATCTTTCATCAAGACAATGCTCCAGTTCACAAGTCGGCGGTGGCAATTGCTGCTATTCGTGAATACGGCTTCCAGCTTCTTGAACATCCTCCTTATTCTCTAGAATTGGCTTCTTCGAACTATTACCTGTTTACCAAACATAAAAAGGAGCTCAGTGGTGGCAAATTTGCTTCAGATGATGACGTCTTTCATGCTGTAGACCACTTTCTACTGGCACAAGATGCTGACATTTACAAAGAAGGGATCTGTACGGTCCAGAATCGCTGGACTAAGTGTATAAACTTGCAAGTGGACTATGTTGAAAAATAACCCAAAAAAATTATCCACAAATAATCCGTTGTACTTTATGCAGAGAACTAATCAATCGCCCCTCGTATGTTCTCGGAAAGCTCTGCAACCTTATATTCCAGGCTGGCTGTCTCCATCCACCTGGAGTTAACAATAAATGCAGCCTCCTTTAAACTTCTTCAGATTTCCACCTGCTTTCTATTATTCGTGCTCAACTTTCTTGTGTTGGCTACACTCATTTCGCTGCAGTTTTTTTTTTTTTTTCATTTTTAGCTTTTATCTTTATCTTCCAACACTCTCTATGCTTCTTCTGTAACAGCTAAAAAGGTATTTAAAGCTTTCTTGTCTCTTTTTTAACACCCCCTCCTCCCCCCCAAACTCCAGTTTTTCTCTCACTTTTGCTACCCACGATATTGTGTATCCTTTTATTTAGGCCACAGGTATCTGATTGGTCCAAGTTGTTATCATTTGCTATCTCTCAGACAATTGTTTGCTCCCATTTTATATTTACATCTATCTGGGCGCATTTAGTGTCGTCTTTCGTTCTAGGATGACATCAAAATAAAATGAGTTTTTCAGCTATTTTTCCGTGTTTTTATGTACTATGCTGTTCTTGTGTGTAATTCTTGAAAAAGGCTGACGTTGAAATATTGGATGGTGTGTGTTCTTCATATATACGTTCTCATCTTACTTTCTGTCATGTAAAACTTAACCATACACCACTATCTACGCTTAAACACAAGCATAGACTCGAATGGGGACCAGATTTCAATGACTTATTTAAATTTAAAAGCTTTGGGGCTCTTATCAGGATCTGGAGAGGATTGTGGGCTTTGCCATGTCGACAGGGATCAGAATCTGATGTGACCAACAACCTCGAACGCAGAAGAAGAAGTATGAACTTTTTGTTACATCTACGTATATCGGAATTACGTAATCTGAAGTCTGAGTGTACACAGAAGAGGGTTACGTGGACAAATTAAGGCAATAAAAATGAAAAACTTCATGAGATAATGTGGAATAAAAGAGTAGGCAAGCTTAGAATTCTCGTGGTTTCTTGTGAGAAAAAGCAAGAACTGCTAGGTTTCTTGCTTAAAATGGAAGAACAGAAAAAAAGGACATAAAATAAAAGTTTTTAAAAAAAAAAGGAATATCCTTGTCCGCGGGCGATCCAAAGAAGCAGCGATGCTTTCCATCATTCTCCTTTTCCTTCTATTTACAGTTGTTGATGCCACACAGTAACACAGGTTACACATAAAGATTCAGTGTTTATTCTCTTTATTGAAAATGTTTCTCTTATTATGTTTCCTTGCAAATGGATGCATCGGCAGCAGAGCATCTTGCTTACAACTGATAGGCCTACACGAGAGTTATTAGAGAGACAAAGTTCCGCAAGGGACATGCAAATGGCTGACTGACTGAATATGTTTCGTCTAATTGATGTATTCACCTCATATTGGCAATAATATATATTTTTTACCTTCACCTGCACCATGCCATTGAGGTAAATAGAGGATATTGTATTCTCTCTCCCTCCTCTCTCACTCTCTCTCTCTCTCTCTCTCTCTCTCTCTGAACTTTAAATGCCCAAAGCTTCCGCAAGGGTTTTCCACAAATGCCTTCTTCTGGAGTTGGGAAAGGAAAGGCGGCCAGGCGTGATACTGACCATATCACCCTCTAGTGTGCTGACAGGTCAAGGAAAATATAGGCACTAACACCATATCCCTATGTGCCTCTAAGGCATGAGAGGATTACCTTTACCTCTACTTTTTACCTTACCTTTTTTCCGCTCTTGCCCAAGTGAGCCCTCTGTTGCTCAACATCCTCTCTGTTGTTCTTCTCCATGTCTCCTTTGGTCTACCCTTACTTCTGTTCCCCTGTGGTGCCCATGTCAGTGCTATTTTGGTAGTCATCGGGAGCACATGTCCCAACCATCGCCAACGTCTTTCCTTAATAATCGATATCAGCGACTTCATCTGCATTTCTACCAGCAAGGTGTTATATATTCCTTCTATTGCTTCGTAAACATTCGGCCTGGAAAGAATTCAGCTTGTTTTCTATAGTTTTGGTGGTTATCCAGCATTCACTTCCATAGAGTAATACACTTAGAACATTACTTTTAAATATCTTGATTTTTGTTTTCATACTCAGATTTTCGGATTTTCATGTATACTGCTGGGTTGAAAAAACCTGGTTTGCTCCAGTTAGCCTATTGTTGATGTGCTCTGTGTTGTTGCTCCATCTTCTACTACTCTTCTAGGATACCATATTAGTGCCCATATTCTCCTTGACCTGTTCCATACTATTGATGCACACAGAGGATAAAGTATTATAGTAATTTCCTAGATGCGTTTCTTGCTATTCAGGTACAGAGAAGATATTGGTACTATTTCCGTATTTCCCTTGGCCTCAGGGAATACCACAGGGTGGTGCAGTCGATATGACGACCTGATTCATTTCTTTCATGAAGGTCCATGCACTCACTTTCACAGCTGAACTGACTACGGCCTCGGGCAGCAAGCCAACAGCATGAGATGCGAGTGCACTATTCGCTTCGCTACTGAGGTACTTACTGACTCTCTCGGTTAATCTGTATCTTAATATCAGCTTCGGCACAAGTCATGATTAAATTAATCCGTATCTTAGTATCAGCTTCGGAACAAGTCATGATTAAATTAATCTGTATCTTAGTATCAGCTTCGGAGCAAGTCATGATTAAATTAATCTGTATCTTAGTATCAGCTTCAGAGCAAGTCATGATTAAATTAATCTGTATCTTAGTATCAGCTTCAGAGCAAGTCATGATTAAATTAATCTGTATCTTAGTATCAGCTTCGGAACAAGTCATGATTAAATATAAAGCAACAGACATTACAAGTATTCAAGTGAAGAAATGTTTCTTATTTGACCAAACCTACAACACTGAGAAGAATTTTCTTGTTACCAATCTTAAACTACCTCACGGTTTTTTCCTTCAGCTAAACATAAACTACCTCACGGTTTTTTCCTTCAGCTAAACATAAACTACCTCACGGTTTTTTCCTTCAGCTAAACATAAACTACCTCACGGTTTTTTTTTCTTCAGCTAAACATAAACTACCTCACAGGTTTTTCCTTCATCTAAACATAAACTACCTCACAGTTTTTTCCTTCAGCTAAACATAAACTACCTCACAGTTTTTTTATACTTCAGCTAAATATAAACTACTTCACAGTTTTTTCCTTCAGCTAAACATAAACTACCTCACAGTTTTTTCCTTCAGCTAAACATAAACTACCTCACGGTTTTTTCTTCAGCTAATCATAAACTACCTCACAGTTTTTTCCTTCAGCTAAACATAAACTACCTCACAGTTTTTTCCTTCAGCTAAACATAAACTACCTCACAGTTTTTTCCTTCAGCTAAACATAAACTACCTCACAGTTTTTTCCTTCATCATCATCATGTGCTGTGCCGACTGGCGTTGGCTATTATGCTTCTCCAGAGTACGCGATCCTTCATGCAGGCCATCAGTTCAGTTGGTGATCTTCTCTCACACCATCCCGTCAGACTGTCCAGTATCATTTCTCTTGGTCTTCCTCTTGATCTTCTTCCTTCTATTTTTCCTGTTGTTATAATATTTTCAATGCCCCCTCTTCTCATTGCATGTCCTATGAAAGTACATTGTCTCTCTCTTATCTTTTTTGGGGGATATATTCCTTATATTCCCCCTTTTTGGGGGATATATTCCTTCAGCTAAACATAAAATACCTCACAGTTTTTTTTATACTTCAGCTAAATATAAACTACTTCACAGTTTTTTCCTTCAGCTAAACATAAACTACTTCAGTTTTTTTTTCCTTCAGCTAAACATAAACTACCTCACAGTTTTTTTTTCCCTTCAGCTAATCATAAACTACCTCACAGTTTTTTCTTTCATCTAAACATAAACTACCTCACAGTTTTTTCCTTCAGCTAAACATAAACTACCTCATAGTTTTTTTCCTTCAGCTAAACACAAACTACCTCACAGTTTTTTCCTTCAGCTAAACATAAACTACCTCACAGTTTTTTTCCTTCAGCTAAACATAAACTACTTCACAGTTTTTTCCTTCAGCTAAGTTTTTTTCTTCAGCTAAACATAAACTACCTCACAGTTTTTTTTTTACTTCAGCTAAACATAAACTACCTCACAGTTTGTTTTTTTTTACTTCAGCTAAACATAAACTACCTCACAGTTTTTTTTCCGTCAGACAAACATAAACCACCTCACAGCTTTTCCTTCAGCGAAACTAAAACTATCTCAGCTTTTTTTCTCTTCAGTCAAACTTAAACTACCTGATAGTTTTTCCTTCCACAAAACTACCTAAAAGATTTTCCTTTAAAACAAAAACAAAACAAAAAACAAAAACAAAAAAAAACTCAAAACCATCTCGCAGATTTTATTTCAGCAAAACGTAACCTTTTTCATAGTTTTTCCGCATATCAAAGTTAAACTACTTCACAGTTTGTCCTTCAACCAAACATCCCACCCCGCCCCACCCTGGCCCCCCCCCCCCCCCCCTACAAACGATTCTTTGCAAAATGTTCCTTCTCTGCCCGGACATAATAACACGTCTATCTTCTCTCCAACACGCCAAGAACAAACGAGCAATTATGCACTTACGAGGGCAGCCATAGCACTGAGACGGGAAACACGACAGATCAAATGCAGTGATATATATTAACAGGCTGCTGAAGAGACAGAAAGTAAATATTTGGATGAACAAATACTCCAGCTCTAAATGTCACGAGGAACAACTTTGTAACACGTCACACAATTCAAGCTTTACCTTCCTCTTATCTAGATAATGGAGAGATAACAAGAGGTGGCAGCAAGGTAAATGGAGGCTGGTTGTTTTTTTTTTTTAATCGCAAGCCTCATAATGATAGTTCTTTGGTATTCACGATTTATTTTATGATACTATTTATATCATATGATATTATCCACGAACTTTACAGATGGATTACTTAAGCTGTGCTCTCATGCAGACTCTAATATCTTGATAAGAAAAAAAAATGTGCTTACCTAGTGCTGCTTGAAGTCCACGTCATTTACGGAGTACATCTTGCCCATTTTTCACATTTGTTGAATTAGTAAGCGATTTTCGAGCCGCTGTGTTTACACATTTTAAAAGTTCTTTAAATGTCGTTTGGATGTATCTTTACATGAAATAAGTGGCAAAGTAGGAATGCTGCATTCATTACGGAATATATTGGATTTGAATTAAAAGAGTATAAAAGGCGTTAGAGTTTGTTTTGTTTTTTTGCCGGATTTATTTATGCACGTAAAAAAAATTTTTTTTCACGTCTTCGTGGAAAAGATCTTGAATGCGTGTAGAAATGAGGAGTTTTGGCATATTGAACAACGTCTGCACGACAAAGTGCACATTTTCTGGGCGAGACAGCCGATGTTTGCGCGCGCAGTGTCTTTGCCAGATCCGTCGTGTTGCCTCTAATCCCACAGCAATTAGAAAGATTAAGTTCCCCGCGCGCGCAAGCTGGGGAGAGAGACGGCGTTTGCCTACAGTTTCCAACTACCCAATCAATATGTTTAGAATTCTCGCCATCTCTCGCGAGAACAAGCGGGGTGTTGGTAAACGCGACCGGAACTTCCGGAGCGAGAACTCCGTGGCATGGCTTTTCTTTGCTTGAGTTGATTAAAACATTTATCTAAATGTGGTTATTTTGCAATAGCTTCTTTTATGACCAGCTAAAAAATACTGATAGATTGCACAGACAATTCCAGTAATGATTTTGTACAATAAAACAAAGATAAACATAATACTATTTTAAAATGAGTCATTATTTTACGACATACAAATTTTTGTAGTAATAAAGCAATTCCTATTCCTACGTTCGTTTATATCCCCCAAAATAATGTCAGCAAGTATGTTGAAACAAAGGATACTGACCTAAGAAATAACGGCAACCAGAAATATGTCTCCATGCTCCAGAACACATCCTGTAAAAAAAATACACCCTCTGCCGCAGTGGTTCTTAAAACTGTTTTCTTTTTCTTTTTTTTTTTTTTTTTGGCCTTAGACCCTCTCTCTCCGGGCGGAGAACACATGTGGGCCCCTAATTAAAAATAAAGCGGTAATAGGAGTTATTTTAATGCCAGTCCATTTGCTGGACCTTGGACCCCCAAAAATCCTTCTGTGGACTCCAGGTTAAAAAAAAAACAAATCTACAAAGACTTAAGAGCCCAAATCTTACCCCAGAAAAAAGCAGGGGTGAAAAAATTTAGAACACACATGAAGCCTTCCTGATGGTCCATAAAGTCTCCTTTAATAGGATTTGTGGAGAAGATACATCAGTTTGCCTAGATCAGTGATCTCTAACCGTTTTTTTTTCTACATTTAGGGCCTAATTTTCCTCATACCTGCACGTTGTAGATCACCAGCTGGTGTGCAGTAACGTAACGCCATAAGTACTTCATTCTTTTTACTTAATAAATAGTATTTAATATCATATTGGTAGCTCAGCTGTCAGGTCACTTGATAATGTCCCACGGACTGCTTGTGGTTCCGAGACCACAGTTTGGGGACCACTTGTCCACACGTCTGAACATATGAAACTGAAACAAGAGTAAGAAAGACAGCACGTGAGAATTTTACATTATAAAGCGCATTAACATATGTATAAACGCATAATATGAAGACAAAAGAGGGAGCGAGCAGCAGTAATATAACCCAGGGATCGGCAAACTGCATGCATGAGACATGTACCACGCTATGGTGTCAGTGTTATATGTTATTATGTAAGCGAAATAACTATTTTTAAAAAATATCTTATTATGTCTTATATTATTAGTATTATCACTTTAATTTTTTGTTTAGCTGTATGTGACTCGTAGGCCTCTCACGTATGTGACACCAGCTGCTGTTTTTATAGCAAAAGAAGCCACGCCTACCAATATTCAGTGGTTATGTCTATATCCATTTTGATGTTTTTGATAGAAAGGTTGGCAGTCCCTGGATAGAAAGTTTGTCAGTCCCTTGATAGAAATGTTGCCAGTCCCTGGATAGAAAATTTGTCAGTCCTTGGATAGAAATGTTGCCAGTCCCTGGATAGAAATGTTGCTAGTCCCTGGATAGAAATGTTGCCAGTCCCTGGATAGAAATGTTGCTAGTCCTTGGATAGGAAGGTTGCCAGTCCCTGGATTGGAAGGCTGTCAGTCCCAGGATAGGAAGGCTGTCAGTCCCAGGATAGGAAGGCTGTCAGTCCCAGGATAGGAAGGTTGTCAGTCCCAGGATAGGAAGGTTGCCAGTCCCTGGGTAGGAAGACTGTCAGTCCCAGGATAGGAAGGTTGTCAGTCCCAGGATAGGAAGGTTGTCAGTCCCTGGATAGGAAGGCTGTCAGTCCCAGGATAGGAAGGTTTGTCAGTCCCAGGATAGGAAGGTTGTCAGTCCCTGGATAAGAAAGTTGCCAGTCCCTGGATAGGAAAGTTGCCAGTCCCTGGATAGGAAGGTTCTCAGTTACTGGATAAGAAAGTTGCCAGTCCCCGGATAGGAAGGTTCTCAGTTACTGGATAGGAAAGTTGCCAGTCCCTGGATAGGAAGGTTCTCAGTTACTGGATAGGAAAGTTGCCAGTCCCTGGATAGGAAGGTTCTCAGTTACTGGATAGGAAAGTTGCCAGTCCCTGGATAGGAAGGTTGCCAGTCCCTGGATAGGAAGGTTCTCAGTTACTGGATAGGAAGGTTGCCAGTCCCTGGATAGGCTTATAGGCAGTTTGACCAGGGGACTGTTAAGAGAGAACGAACGAACATACTTTAATTTTCAAAGGGTTAAGAATTGGGCACATCGGCCTTTCTAACATTCTACCCTTCATCATACAGCTTGAATTCAGTCACAGTCGTTCAGCATTTGTTTATGAGCATAATAATCATAAAGACACAATTAAATGATTACATAAATAAATAATGCGCTATGTCTTATCCTTACATTCCACACTCTGATTTATGTAACTACATGAAATGAACTTACTTTCTGACATTCGTTCAAAACCAACATATTTATATAAAAGCAATATAAAAAATGCAACAACCACGCCATACTTTAAACTACCTTACGCTTTGACAGCATATATATATATATATATATACTATTCATATAAGCAACATACAGAAACATATATTCACACACAAATGCAAGTACATACCACAAGCATACAAACACAAGCACACATATACATAACTACACACATATGTAAGTATACTTATAAACATATGCCGTCACATACGTCCACAGATATATGTACGTATATACATGTACTCGTCTATGTAAGAATATGTATATGGATATATATGACGAGTATATATATATACACACATATATACCCATACACATATTTACATATGTATTTGTAATACGCATACGTACATAATACACAAAAAATATATATATATATACATATACTCTTATATGCATACACATATACAAATACGTACTTACACATATTCATACGAATATACATATGCACATAAACACAAATACATTGTACGAGAGAGAGAGAGAGAGAGAGAGAGAGAGAGAGAGAGGAAATTCCTCTCTGGAGAGATGGCACAAAAAAATAATGTTTAAAACTTAACTACACAAATGTGCACATTCAGTCAGCAGCGAATGAGAAATGAGAAATGATCCCAGAATAATAGGGCTCCCATTATCTGTCCAAGATGTAACTTCGCAAAATAGTGTTCTGCAACTTTCACGACGATAGCATCCATTTGCTTCAAAACTGTCATTTGAGTTTAAAAGTATCTATCTATCTATATCTATCTATCTATCTATCTATCTATCTATCTATCTATCTATCTATCTATCTATCTATCTATCTATCTATCTATCTATCTATCTATCTGTAACTTCCTCTTCCTTACTTTCTTTATTTCAGCTTTCTCTCTTCGTCTCCCTTCTTCTTTCTTTCTCTCTCTCCTTCTCTTTTTCTATGTCTTTCTCTCTGTCTTTCCTTCTGTGCTTCTCTCTCTCTCTGGCTCTCTTTCTGTACGTATGTAGTTGTGTGTGTGTGAGTTTGTACAATTGATACACCATAACATAATACAAAACAAAAACCTGATGGACTCAGAGACAATAATTTTTTTTTTGTGGTAAAAAGCTACAATGTACAAAAAGTAAAACAGTATCAAAAATAACCCTGGATGTTTTATCTAGATACACAACCAAGGCGAAAAAGAAGAGAGTGAAGATCAGTTCTACTAAACTTTCCAGCATGATTCATCCTTTGTTTAATAAAACCTCTTTTGTTTAGTTTCTTCTACGCGCGTTCAGTTTCTGCCTGCTTTTACTCATTCATTCAGAAATCCACAAGAGAGTTCATTTTCATTAACAAAAGAAAAATCCCCATGACATTTCTTTGTAAAAATAGAATAATTATAGAGAATAGATAAGATATGAAGGCTAGCTCTTCAGTTCCAGAAAGAAAAGAAAGCTATTCTCCTTTGTTCAAAACCAACATATTTATATAAAAGCAATATAAAAAATGCAACAACCACGCCATACTTTAAACTACCTTACGCTTTGACAGCATATATATATATATATATATATATATATATATATATATATATATATATATGTATATATATACTATTCATATAAGCAACATACAGAAACATATATTCACACACAAATGCAAGTACATACCACAAGCATACAAACACAAGCACACATATACATAACTACACACATATGTAAGTATACTTATAAACATATGCCGTCACATACGTCCACAGATATATGTACATATATACATATACTCGTATATGTAAGAATATGTATATGGATATATATGACGAGTAAATATATATACACACATATATACCCATACACATATTTACATATGTATTTGTAATACGCATACGTACATAATACACAAAAAATATATATATATATACATATACTCTTATATGCATACACATATACAAATACGTACTTACACATATTCATACGAATATACATATGCACATAAACACAAATACATTGTACGAGAGAGATAGAGAGAGAGAGAGAGAGAGAGAGAGAGAGAGGAAATTCCTCTCTGGAGAGATGGCACAAAAAAATAATGTTTAAAACTTAACTACACAAATGTGCACATTCAGTCAGCAGCGAATGAGAAATGAGAAATGATCCCAGAATAATAGGGCTCCCATTATCTGTCCAAGATGTAACTTCGCAAAATAGTGTTCTGCAACTTTCACGACGATATCATCCATTTGCTTCAAAACTGTCATTTGAGTTTAAAAGTATCTATCTATCAATCAATCTATCTGTCTATCTATCTATCTATCTATCTATCTATCTATCTATCTATCTATCTATCTATCTATCTATCTATCTATCTATCTATCTATCTATCTATCTATCTGTAACTTCCTCTTCCTTTCTTTATTTCACCTTTCTCTCTTCGTCTCCCTTCTTCTTTCTTTCTCTCTCTCCTTCTCTTTTTCTATGTCTTTCTCTCTGTCTTTCCTTCTGTGCTTCTCTCTCTCTGGCTCTCTTTCTGTACGTATGTAGTTGTGTGTGTGTGAGTTTGTACAATTGATACACCATAACATAATACAAAACAAAAACCTGATGGACTCAGAGACAATAATTTTTTTTTTTGGTAAAAAGCTACAATGTACAAAATGTAAAACAGTATCAAAAATAACCCTGGATGTTTTATCTAGATACACAACCAAGGCGAAAAAGAAGAGAGTGAAGATCAGTTCTACTAAACTTTCCAGCATGATTCATCCTTTGTTTAATAAAACCTCTTTTGTTTAGTTTCTTCTACGCGCGTTCAGTTTCTGCCTGCTTTTACTCATTCATTCAGAAATCCACAAGAGAGTTCATTTTCATTAACAAAAGAAAAATCCCCATGACATTTCTTTGTAAAAATAGAATAATTATAGAGAATAGATAAGATATGAAGGCTAGCTCTTCAGTTCCAGAAAGAAAAGAAAGCTATTCTCCTTTGTTCAATTTATTCGACGCGATGCCCAATTCAATCATTCTATACCAGCGGTTCTTAACTTTTTTTTTTGGCCGTGGATCCCCCCTCTCTCTCCCCCTCCCCCCCCCCCACCAACTTTCCGACGTGAGATTAGTTTAAAAATAAAGCTCTAAATCAGTGCTTTCCAACCTTTTTTCGGACCAGCCCCCCCCCCCCATCTTAACGCCTCAAAAACTGTGATGCCCCTTACTCTTCAATACCCCCTACCCCCTCCCCGGCAGCCTAGTAGTAAACAAAATTCTAAAAAAAAAAAGTAGAACATACATAAATTCTAATTCCCCCAAAAATATTCAAATTGCACCCGCTGTAGGGCATATGCCCCAACGTTGAGAAACACTGTTCTAAATAGAAGTCAGATGATGTTAAGACTTTGTTTTCTTAATCGACTCATTCCATCCGCTGATTCCGAGACACCCAAAAATTTATCCGTGGGCCTCCTTTGGGGGGGGTCCATGGATTCCAGGTTGAGAACCACTGCTCTATATCATCTCCCTGTGAAAGGATGGCATCAAGGCACTCCGACATTAGATAGAAGGACAAAAACGGAGTGTATGGTTCCTGGGGAAACAGGAAAAGCGCGGTCCAGGCAAGGAGACAATAGATCAAAGACATCACTGACATTTAAAACACTGCAGTCACCGGACAGGAAGCGAAACGCTATCGAGAAATCTTTTTTGAGCGGGGCTGGTCACGTGAGTGAATGGATAAAGACACAGCTGCGGAGATGCATGGTGTAGATAGGTGCGTCAACGGGGCCCAGAGCTGATCTAAACCGACTCCTACCTCTTCAAATTGATCTGCTGCGATATTTCAGTTTAGTTTAAAGGAAGGAGACTCGGTGCGTTGTAGATGGCGGTACAGCACACTGGAAGTCTTTTGTTCATTGGTCTGTTTCGAGAATTACAGAAAGCACAGTAACAAGCCACCTGCGACTTGAGTACTCAGTATTAAGGTCTTCAACACATCTTCGACTACCTGCCGGTCGTGCAGAGGTTGCTAGATAGCAGACAGTCATAGACAGACAGATCGATAGACAGACGGATGGTTGGATGGACGGATGGATGGATGGATGGATGGATGGATGGATGGATGGAGGGATGGATGGATGGATGGATGGATGGGTGGGTGGATGGATGGATCAATGAGTGTTTAGATAGATAGATAGATAGATAGATAGATAGATAGATAGATAGATAGATAGATAGATAGATAGATAGATAGATAGATAGATAGATAGATAGATAGATAGATAGATAGAATGAATAATCTTTATTTTTCAAGGGTAAAGAATTGGGCACGCAGGCCCGTCTTACATTCTGCCCTTCATCACTCCATCTTTCATTCTTCCCACACACTTGATTTAGTACAAAAATACAAATTAAATTAGGAAAAACATATCAAAAGAGTGTAAGATTTACCTACTACATTCAAGGTAACAGAGAAGAAGTAATTAACCTAATAAAATAGCACTCACGCACACATACACACGCAGATATATACATAAATAAAAATGCATTGTAAATACAGACCTTCTAACATTTTTTTTTAACAAACATTAAAATAATTTCTAACAATTTCTAACAAGTTGCTTTTCTAACTATGTCATTAAAGTACTTGATGGTTTACGAGCCATGTGTTGAGAGAGTGCTGGCTATTTTATGGAGGCATATAATTAAAAGTAAATAATGAAACAGGTTTGAGTTAAAGGATGAAGTATTACCAATGGATTTTAAATTGTAGGGGAGGGTGTTCCAGAGCTGTACTGCAGAGTATGCAAGGCTTTTCTTGTACAGATCAATCCTGGGTTTAGGAAGAAGACAGTTTTTTAAACGCTGGCTATGTTTAGTGTTATACGTAAACAGTGACCACAAGTAAGGCGGAGCATTGTGAGACAGAATTCTGTGAACAAACTTAACTTTGTCAAAAATGATTCTATTTTTGAGGGGTAGAATTTTGAGTTGTTTGTGTTGATCTACAGTCTGTACTGGGTGTTTGTCACAAATAAGATTTAATGCTCGCTTGTGAAGTGAATGGAGCCTTTTTGTGTTTGAGACTGAGCATCCATCCCAGATTGTGGAACAGTAATCTAAGTGTGTTTGTATGTGTGATATGTAGTATATTTTTCTTGTGTCTTTGTCGATAAAGTGTTTAATTTTGGGTAATTGGTAAACTTTCTGTGCAATCAAGTTTGTTAGGTTATGTACGTGAGAATTCCAAGTTAAATGCTGATCAATGATGAGTCCTAGGGTTTTATGTTCATGAACATTTTATATTGCCTTAGTCCAAGCACAAAGCTGTAGTGAAGTTTTAGTTGCATTTTGCAGTTTCTGTCTTGTAGTGATGAGCATGGATTTTGTTTTGTTGGTGTTTATCAACATACCATTTTTATTACTCCATTTAATCAAACTGTTTATATCATTTTGGAGCGTTGTCTGTAGTTTATTGATGTCACATTCACTATTGTAAACAGTACAGTCGTCAGATAGATAGATAGATAGATAGATATAGATAGATAGATAGATAGATAGATAGATAGATAGATAGATAGATAGATAGATAGATACATACATACATACATACATACATGCATACATACATACATGCATGCATACATATATACATACATACATGCATACATACATACATACATACATACATACATACATACATACATACATACATACATACATACATACATACAAAAAATCGAATCCACAATGCACGTCAGGCTAATGTACGAAGCAGTAACCAGGCTAGTCGGAGGAGGCAGTAACCAGGCTAGTCGGAGGATAACGAGACAATAAACAGGCTAGTCGGAGGATAACGAGGCTGATTGAAACTCTCATTATCACCTGACGTGATCTCCGCTTCTGAAACGGCCGCAGATATAATGCCCCAGTTGTGAAACACGTGACCATTCACGTGGTCACGTGATCAGCGTAAAAAAAAAGTATGCGACCGAAAACGGTCGTTGATAGGTTAAATAAGAGTTGATCGGCGAGACTTCTCTGAGAAGTGGGTTGAGGCGAAACGTGGAAAGAAACTGGAATTCAACGGACTAAATTTATCTAGAGAACAATTTTTTATAAATAGGAAACTACGAGGTTTTGGTACGGTAAAGTAAGAGAACAAATACTGTAGGATTAAACCTCGAAAAAATCGTAGACAAAGCACTTTAGTGAGACGTGAGAGAAAGAAAAATCACAAGAGAATTACCTGGGATTCGAACACGGACTCCGGTAGGAGTGATTTTTCTTTCTCTCACGTCTCACTAAAGTGCTTTGTCTACAATTTTTTCGAGGTTTAATCCTACAATATGTGTTCTCTTAAATTTATCTAGAGAGTTTATATGAAAATTATGGAGACTAGGTTACATTTTGCTTTCCGGTTTTACTGCTGCTCTAACCGCCCAGCCTTTCAAGCCGTGGCTACTCTCTCCCTCATTAAAAGCTCCGGCAGTTTAGGAAGAAGACAGTTTTTTAAACGCTGGCTATGTTTAGTGTTATACGTAAACAGTGACCACAAGTAAGGCGGAGCATTGTGAGACAGAATTCTGTGAACAAACTTAACTTTGTCAAAAATGATTCTATTTTTGAGGGGTAGAATTTTGAGTTGTTTGTGTTGATCTACAGTCTGTACTGGGTGTTTGTCACAAATAAGATTTAATGCTCGCTTGTGAAGTGAATGGAGCCTTTTTGTGTTTGAGACTGAGCATCCATCCCAGATTGTGGAACAGTAATCTAAGTGTGTTTGTATGTGTGATATGTAGTATATTTTTCTTGTGTCTTTGTCGATAAAGTGTTTAATTTTGGGTAATTGGTAAACTTTCTGTGCAATCAAGTTTGTTAGGTTATGTACGTGAGAATTCCAAGTTAAATGCTGATCAATGATGAGTCCTAGGGTTTTATGTTCATGAACATTTTATATTGCCTTAGTCCAAGCACAAAGCTGTAGTGAAGTTTTAGTTGCATTTTGCAGTTTCTGTCTTGTAGTGATGAGCATGGATTTTGTTTTGTTGGTGTTTATCAACATACCATTTTTATTACTCCATTTAATCAAACTGTTTATATCATTTTGGAGCGTTGTCTGTAGTTTATTGATGTCACATTCACTATTGTAAACAGTACAGTCGTCAGATAGATAGATAGATAGATAGATAGATAGATAGATAGATAGATAGATAGATAGATAGATAGATAGATAGATATAGATAGATACATACATATACATACATACATGCATACATACATACATGCATGCATACATATACATACATACATGCATACATACATACATACATACATACATACATACATACATACATACATACATACATACATACATACATACAAAAAATCGAATCCACAATGCACGTCAGGCTAATGTACGAAGCAGTAACCAGGCTAGTCGGAGGAGGCAATATCCAGGCTAGTCAGAGGAGGCAGTAACCAGGCTAGTCGGAGGATAACGAGACAATAAACAGGCTAGTCGGAGGATAACGAGGCTGATTGAAACTCTCATTATCACCTGACGTGATCTCCGCTTCTGAAACGGCCGCAGATATAATGCCCCAGTTGTGAAACACGTGACCATTCACGTGGTCACGTGATCAGCGTAAAAAAAAAGTATGCGACCGAAAACGGTCGTTGATAGGTTAAATAAGAGTTGATCGGCGAGACTTCTCTGAGAAGTGGGTTGAGGCGAAACGTGGAAAGAAACTGGAATTCAACGGACTAAATTTATCTAGAGAACAATTTTTTATAAATAGGAAACTACGAGGTTTTGGTACGGTAAAGTAAGAGAACAAATACTGTAGGATTAAACCTCGAAAAAATCGTAGACAAAGCACTTTAGTGAGACGTGAGAGAAAGAAAAATCACAAGAGAATTACCTGGGATTCGAACACGGACTCCGGTAGGAGTGATTTTTCTTTCTCTCACGTCTCACTAAAGTGCTTTGTCTACAATTTTTTCGAGGTTTAATCCTACAATATGTGTTCTCTTAAATTTATCTAGAGAGTTTATATGAAAATTATGGAGACTAGGTTACATTTTGCTTTCCGGTTTTACTGCTGCTCTAACCGCCCAGCCTTTCAAGCCGTGGCTACTCTCTCCCTCATTAAAAGCTCCGGCAGTTTAAAACTACAGTTTCCAGTTTATTACAGGCTCCACCCTTATCGGCAATCTCCTGATATAAAATTCATAAAACAGTAATCTGCTCCAGCCCGGCTCTGTGCTTTAGCCTCTTCCCTAAAGGATAAAGCGCCACCGACGCCACGTCCTTGGTCCGTGGCGGATTATCAGACGGCCACGCCTGCAGTATCAACCTAGCATTAAGTGCAATCAATTGAATATCATAGATTACCGTGTATCCCGTGTGTTACCGCATTGCAGTAATGCATTCATCATGGTCATCCCTAATTTATGTATACAGATCGTCCCCGATTTACGATGATGTTCCGTTCCAACGACCCCGTCGTAAGTCGGATCCGGCGTAAGTCGAATACTTTCTCTAGTGGTATTGTTTTCTGATCATTTTCGCTATTATAGCCTTTTTTTTTATCATCAGTGTCTCAACAAAACAGCTCTTTGTTTCAGAAGGTCAGAAAACATTTTAAAAATCATGCCATTAAAATATTAAAAGTAGAAAACTATCTGGCTCTTATAACGGTAAATGGTCAAGGAAATTTTCTCTCCTCGAGGTTTGTTCTCAGTTCGAATTCTAATCCAACAGGTTTGTAAAATATGACAACTTCTGGATTTATGCGGCCGAAATTCGTAACTGTGGGTGCTCGTAATTCGAGTATGCCGTAAGTCGGGGATCATCCGTAATTGGAAAAAATGTTCCTTGGATGTAGAAAGGTTGTTAAACACTGGTCTAGAAGACTGAAATGCTTGATTTGGGGTGGGGGTGGGGGGACGGGACATAACTCTGACTGTCTGGGGATATTACGTAGTGGTTTCTGTGACAGATTATCTCCCGTCTCAGTGCGCGACAAAATTAAGCGCGACATAACTCAACGACTGGTTAATTTTTAATATAATATAATATGGATAATTTTTTTCTTGCATATTGTGTTATATCTGAGGTGGAAACGATGCTTAAAACCGACGGCAGAAGGAGCAGGCGGAATGAGACTTTGCTTTTGCCAAGCAAAAACTTTAGTATGTTGTCAAATGCGGGCTGCTTCATATACCGGTAGAAGCAGCCACAACAGGGCCAGCTCAACAAAAGAGTACTGTCTGGTTTCTACAAAAGGTGAACATGCAGCACTTCATATCTTTCTCACGCAAGGAATAAGCCATTCTGTTATTGGGGATTACAAAAATGTAGAGAGATTTTCTAAAAGGAATACGCACAAATGACAGTCAAGTAGCACTCACATCTGTTGTTGTTTTTTTTTTTCGTGAAGCTTTTACGTTATCTCTAGCGGAAAAAAAAATTACCTCATTTAAGACGCGTGATTTCGGAAAGGTTTTTTTGAGGAGAAACATTATGCTTCTTGGGAATTCTAGCAGTTCTACATTACATTACGGGCATAAATAAGGAGAGATGGTGCACTTGAAAACAATGAGTTAAGGAGAGGTTCAGCTGAAACTGTAGTAGAGGAAGGACGAGTGAGAAGACCAGCGTGAAAACTTAGGTCATCAGCCCATACTGCCTATAGATTAAAACAAAAATATATATATAACATGAAATATAACATGAGTTATGAGTTTTCAGGGCATGTCACGTAAAGCACATGATGATGATGATGATGATGATCTTGTCAAATATTCCATCGGTAATTTTTTACTTTCTTTCTTTCTTTCATTCATTCATTCTTTCTTTCCAATTTACATTCGAAACTGTTTTTGAACACAGAAAAACAAATGATGAACTTCCAATAAAAGCAATAGAATAAAATGAAACTAATTAAAAGTGGAGCCAAAAATGCAATCAAATTTCGTTTGACATGAAATGAGAAAAGGGCCGCTATAGAACTTCGCAATCACTGTAAAAATCTTGGCAAAGAAAAAAAAAGAAGAAAGATAGAGAGAGAGAGAGAGAGAGAGAGAAAGAGAGAGAGAGAGAGAGAGAGAGAAAGAGAGAGAGAGAGAAAACAAACGAACGAAGTATCGAATATACTTTATTTTCAAAGGGTTAAGAACTAGGCACTCAGGCTCGTCTAACATTCTGCCCTTCATCATTCAGCTTTCACTCAGTCAATCATTCAGCATTTGTTAATGAGCATAATAATCATGGGGTGTCTGAGTGGCGAAGTGGTTAGTGCACTGGTCTGTCATGGCGAAGGTCGGGGGTTCGAATCCGGCCGCCGGCACCCCAGTCACCCAGCTGTAGAAATGGGTACCCGACTTCTGCTGTTGGGGAAGGAAAAGGCAGCCAGGCGTGGTACTGACCATATCACCCTCTAGTGTGCTGACAGGTCAAGGAAAATATGGGCACTAACACCATATCCCTATGTGCCTCTAAGGCATGACAGGGTTACCTTTATTTTTTTTTTCATCATCATCATCATGTGCCGTGCCGACTGGCGTTGGCTATTATGCTTCTCCAGAGTACGCGATCCTTCATGCATGCCATCAGCTCAGTTGGTGATCTCCTCTCACACCATCTCGTCAGACTGTCCAGTATCATTTCTCTTGGTCTTCCTCTTGATCTTCTTCCTTCTATTTTTCCTGTTGTTATAATATTTTCAATGGCCCTTCTTCTCATTGCATGTCCTATGAAAGTACATTGTCTCTCTCTTATCTTTTTGACAAGGTTTTTTGTCTCTCCAGCTCTTCTCCTACATTCTTCATTAGTTATTTTTGCTGTCCAGGGGATTCGCAACATTCTTCTAATAAACCACATTTCTGCTGCTTCCAATGATTTTTGTGCAGACTTGCCTATTGTCCATGATTCACTTCCATATAACAAGATAGGTTCAATATAGCATTTTAGTACTCGTTTTCTAACATTCATTGATAAGGATGTGTTGGTCAATATGTTTCTCATTCTCTGAAATGCAGTCTTTGCTTGGCCTATTCTGTTCCTAATTTCTGTTCTGCATTTCCCATCTGAAGTTATTACTGCTCCAAGGTATTTGATTTTTTTTTTTTACTTTTTATAATAATCATGAAGACACATTAAGTGATTACATAAATAAATAATAAACTTATCTCATCCCAATACTTTCTAAACTCTGATTTATGCAACAACATGAAATAAACGTGTATTCTTACATTCGTTCAAAACTAACAAATTTATAGAAAAGCAGTATAAAAAAATGACAACAGTGAAGCCATACTTTAAACTACTTTAGACTATGCTTAGGGAGGCATATAGTCCACATCAAACAGATGCTGACACAGTTAGAAGATATGAGAATGAATATTACTTATAAGTTTTACATGAAGTGATAGGGCATTCCATAGAGAGACAGAGAGAGGGAGAGAGAGGCAGAGAGAAGGAGAGAGAGGCAGGGGCAGAGGACAATAAGGTCAATGGCCTTAGAATAGTGATTACCAGCTTATATGTCGCGAAAGATCGGAATATGTCGTAAGACGTTCTAAATTACTTGTGATTATGTCGTAAGACGTTCTAAATTACTTGTGATTATATCGTGAGACATTCTAAATTACTTGTGATTATATCGTAAGACGTTCTAAATTACTTGTGATTATATCGTGAGACGTTCTAAATTACTTGTGATTATGTCGTGAGACGTTCTAAATTACTTGTGATTATATCGTGAGACGTTCTAAGTTATTTGTGATTATGTTGCGAACGAAGAAGAAGACTTGTGGTTATATCGTAAGACGTTTTAAATTACTTGTGATTATATCGTGAGACCTTCTAAATTACTTGTGATTATATCATGAGACGTTCTAAATTACTTGTGATTATGTCGTGAGACGTTTTAATTACTTGCGATTATGTAGTGAGACGTCCTAAATTACTTGTGATTATGTCGTGAGACGTTTTAAATTACTTGTGATTATGTACTTTTAAATTATTTGTGATTACTTGTGACTTAACATGCTAAAAATATAATTTTTAACTGCCAAACCAGATGAGTGTCCCGGTGACGTAATGGTTAGCGCACTCGACTACTGAGCTAAAGGTCCCAGGCGTGATTTCGCACTACGTTGTGGTGGAATTTTTTTTGTACCGACCAGCATTGGGTGTTTCCGCGGAAAATAAAGATTGCTGATGCTAACCTACCTTCCTACCAACCTACCTACCTACCTACCTACCTGCCTACCTACCTACCAACATACCTACCTACCTACTTACCTACAAACCTATCTACCTACCTACCAGCCTACTTACCTACCTACGTAACTACCTACCAACCTACCTATATACCTAACCTACCTATCTACCTACCTGCCTATCTATCTACCTACCTATCTACGTACCTACCTACCTTCCTACTTTTCTACCTATCTTCCGTCCTACCTACCTACCTATCTACCTACCTATCTTACAATGCTGTAGTAGCCTAGAAATGTGAAAGCACTAACACTTCGTGCCCGCACAGCATGCAAATGTCTCAGGACACCTAAAAAAAATGAATAAATTGTATACCTTGAGCTCAAAGAATTGTGACAGTTGTTAGATTAGACACTCAAAGGAGACAGTGAAAAATGGAGAATAATCTACTTCGTCTAGAGCAGTGTTTCTCAACCTTTTTCTAGATCATGTCCAGCCACAGCGCCTGAAAACTTTTGATGATTCCCCCTCCCCAGTCAACCAACTTCTCCAAATATTCTAATTTATTCCTTTAAAAATGTTGAACTTAGTTTCCCCCTCTGTGGAAAACGTTGAGAAACACTGATGGTCTAAGGGCAGGACGTTTGTTGATTATGCTTTATGGTTGACAGAAAGGCTCAACTTTTACTAAATGTTGCAGCACTGACGTGACGTTGCTCTTTCAGTCCTGGCGTGATGTTTATCGGTCATTCTTGAACAGTGTCACGAACGTGACAAAGCAATCTTCAGAGCCAGGGAACGGACGCTATTCCTCTTCCTCTTAGTAATTCTAGAAGTAGAATATTACACTAGTGGTTATGTGTATCTCGCTAATAAGGTCGGAATCCATCTTGTCTCCGTGGCGGTGCAGCCTAATGAGAGGTTCGTGTCCTGGGTTCAGCTCTTGGGTGGGGAAGATAAGCTAACGCAACCCATTCCTGTGTCTCAAGACAGTCAGGATGCCCGGTACAAAAGAGATGAATGTAATAGTTAAATCAATTCCAACAAGAACAACAACAGGATTACCTGCCCATGGCAGAAGTGTATGTTATGTTCCATGCATTAAAATGGTCAGAAGTGAGTGACCACGTGGGAGATACGCTGATTTTTATTATTTAAATCAGTGGTTCTCGTCAACTTTCATGCGGTGAACCCCCAAGCCACCTTGTCATCATATTTTGTAGAACTCTACAAAAATAAATATTTTACAATAATTAAATATGTTATAACAATATAAGGTACATTACTGATTAATAATGTTGTTATTAATAATGAACTATTTTAACGAGGAATTTGTGAAATAATATTTAACTCTGATCTCCGCATGATCCTTGGCGGACTTTTGGGATTCCGCGGATCACAGACTGGGAACCAATGATCTAACTAAATCATTAAAACTTCTGTTTAATTATTAGGCATTATATGATGATTCAGATTCTTTTGACTGCACGCAGCAGGAGGCGCAACCAATACCTAATACGTGTCCCAGCGCAGTGGTTTCCAAACTTTCTGCCTCTAATGACCACTTTTCCAGCTGTATGTAAGTTATAGACCATCACTGTATATAAGTTGTAGACCATCACTGTATATAAGTTGGAGACCATCACTGTATATAAATTGTAAACCATCACTGTATATAAGTTGTAGACCATCACTGTATATAAGTTGGAGACCATCACTGTATATAAATTGTAAATCATCACTGTATATAAGTTGTAGACCATCACTGTATATAAGTTGTAGACCATCACTGTATATAAGTTGCAGACCATCACTGTATATAAATTGTAAATCATCACTGTATATAAGTTGTAGACCATCACTGTATATAAGTTGTAGACCATAACTGTATATAAGTTGCAGACCATCACTGTATATAAATTGTAAATCATCACTGTATATATAAGTTGTAGACCATCACTGTATATAAGTTGTAGACCATCACTGTATATAAGTTGCAGACCATCACTGTATATAAATTGTAAACCATCACTGTATATATAAGTTGTAGACCATCACTGTATATAAGTTGCAGACCACCACTGTATATAAATTGTAAACCATCACTGTATATAAGTTGTAGACTATCACTGTATATAAGTTGCAGACCATCACTGTATATAAATTGTAAATCATCACTGTATATATAAGTTGTAGACCATCACTGTATATATAAGTTGCTGACCATCACTGTATATAAATTGTAAATCATCACTGTATATAAGTTGTAGACCATCACTGTATATAAGTTGTAGACTATCACTGTATATAAGTTGTAGACTATCACTGTATATAAATTGTAAACCATCACTGTATATAAGTTGTAGACTATCACTGTATATAAATTGTAAACCATCACTGTATATATAAGTTGTAGACCATCACTGTATATATAAGTTGTAGACCATCACTGTATATAAGTTGTAGACCATCACTGTATATATAAGTTGTAGACCATCACTGTATATAAGTTGTAGACCATCACTGTATATAAGTTGTAGACTATCACTGTATATAAATTGTAAATCATCACTGTATATAAGTTGTAGACCATCACTGTATATAAATTGTAAACCATCACTGTATATATAAGTTGTAGACCATCACTGTATATAAGTTTCTGACCATCACTGTATATAAATTGTAAACCATCACTGTATATATAAGTTGTAGACTATCACTGTATATAAGTTGCAGACCATCACTGTATATAAATTGTAAATCATCACTGTATATATAAGTTGTAGACCATCACTGTATATATAAGTTGCAAACCATCACTGTATATAAATTGTAAATCATCACTGTATATAAGTTGTAGACCATCACTGTATATAAATTGTAAACCATCACTGTATATATAAGTTGTAGACCATCACTGTATATATAAGTTGTAGACCATCACTGTATATATAAGTTGTAGACCATCACTGTATATATAAGTTGTAGACCATCACTGTATATATAAGTTGTAGACCATCACTGTATATATAAGTTGTAGACTATCACTGTATATATAAGTTGTAGACTATCACTGTATATAATGTGTAGACCATCCTGTGTATACCATATCATAATACCTAAGACCCTTAATTATTTTCAGACAATAGATGACGCCTGATACTAAATCGATAACACATCCGCGGACCACGTGACAATGAGCCAAGGATCACTTGTGAGATGGGCAACACGGCCCCTAACGTATTCCATAGTATATGTTAATCAGATTTCGCCCTGGACAGGAAGAGAGAGAGAGAGAGAGAGAGAGAGAGAGAGAGGATGAAGTAAAGAGTTGAAACGAACATAATCGTTAATTTTTTTTCCTACATATCTGTATGGTCTAGACTGGTGATTATCTGTCCTGCTGTGGTGTTGTTGTGCTGTTTAGACGAGTGTTGTTTGTCTTGCTGTGGTGTTGTTTTGTTGTTTGTTTAGAAGAGTGTTGTTTGTCTTGCTGTGGTGTGGTTTTGCTGTTTAGTCGAGTGTTGTCTGTCTTGCTGTGGTGTGATTTTGCTGTTTAGACGAGTGTTGTTTGTCTTGCTGTGGTGTGGTTTTGCTATTTAGACGAGTGTTGTTTGTCTTGCTGTGGTGTGGTTTTGCTGTTTAGACGAGTGTTGTTTGTCTTGATGTGGTGTGGTTTTGCTGTTTAGACGAGTGTTGTCTGTCTCAAAGCTTTGCTGTTCGTGAGGATGTGTGTGTATCTGTAATAGTTCGAGCTGGGCTGCTGTGAGACGTCGTAGTATATGATAACCTGCGGATATCTTTGGCCTCTTTTTTTTTTCAGATAATTCCGAGATGTCCTCAGTTTCCGATTGCTTCCAGTCTCAAATTATAGCCCCTTGTAGCTTGGTTGTTTTGATCTTATTTAAGACACGTGTCCTACATATTCGTTGTCAATCTGCGTATCATGTTGCGTCGTCTATATTTCGCATACTTTTATCACAGTGTTTCACAAGCTTGTTCCGGCTGGCGCTCCCTTTTCTCTCAGGCCAGGTCTTCAATGCCCCCTTATGTGCTACTCGTACGGTGACCTATTAAACTAGGATAATCGTTACACAACTAAAAACTTCACCTAGCTAACCAGTTTATTTAACAATATGAAGGAGAACATTTATAACTCGCCTGCTTCGTTATTTTCTCAACTTTTAATGTGACGGATGAGTTGACGTAGAAACACAAGTTTCGCAATATCGGGTTGAAAAGTGTTAAGAAGGAAATTATTAATGACCCCGTCTTTTGCTTCGTTTTCCCTCAGCGTCCCCTTTTCTTCCACTGCCCCCCCCCACTGACCATTTTTTTCTTTCCAACAGCCACAGGGATGGAAGGAGGGGAGGGGCGCGTTATCGCCAATTTGGGAAACACTGCTTTATCATGTGACGACATCTATATTTTGGATTCTCTTAGTGTGTCTTGTTGCTCCAAATACGTTTCATCTCATTTCGTTGTATAATGTTGCGCCAAATACGTTTCGTATCTCTAAATAGTATCATGTTGCAACATCCATATTTCAGATCCCTTTATTATATCCTGCTGTGCCAAATACGTTTCATATCTCTATATAGTATCACGCTGCGAATCTATATTTAGGAGTCTCTTATCGTGTCTTGTTGCGCCAAATATTTTGGTAAGTCAAAAGTTCCTCACATTTTTGCAGTGTTTCACTGCTGCACAAAACTAAGTAGCATAATATATACTTAGCAGTGTTCCCTGAGGTACGTAATAGTGGAGTGTTTTCACTCTTCAAAGTACAGTCCCACCTTTCGATTGTCTTCTATCATCGATCAGTCAACGCGAGGAGTTCTTTGTAGTAGCACTCGAAGGCTTAGAGGCCAAGAAATCTCTCACAGCGACTTCAGTTTCTTTCAGTGAACTGAAATCCCGCTTTTGAAGGAAGTGTGCCATAGCAGGGAATAAATGGAAGTCAGAGGGTGTAAGGTGGAGACTGTAAGGTGGACGAAGCAGGGCAGTGAGTTGTCCACGTACCACGCTGGAAGTGTGAGCTGGCACGTTGTCGTGCTGGAGAAGTACTCTCTTCCTGTTGATGAGTGCCGAGTATCGTGGAGTAGCTTCATCTGCTCAGCCTATAGACTGCCTTCATGGATCGACCAAATGAAACCAATTCCCAATGCGGGGGGGGGGGGGGGGGAGGGGCCTCGAAGTTTCACCAGATGCAAAACATAATCTTCTTCTAGAACAGGCCTTGTCAGACAACCGTCTCCGCCATGTGGTCTGGCTGGTACCACTGGGTACATGTGTTGGGGTACGGCGGAGGAATCCACCTTTCATCCCCTGTGACGATACGGCGGGGAAACCTTTCGTCATGAAAGTTTGCTAACACTTGGTGACATACGTCAACATGTCTCTGCGGCTGCTGGGGAGTGAGATCGTGGGAGACACGTCGAGGCTGTCTGCTGCTGGGGAGTGAGATCGTGGGAGACACGTCGAGGCTGTCTGCTGCTGAAGCGGAGCACGTACAAATTCCGAACCGTGACGTTTTGAGAAGGGCCCGGCTGGGCTGACAACCGCCGAGCACTGGCTTGGCGCAGGGCTTCATCATTAGTGGTTGAGGCGCCCTGACCTGGGCTTGTCTCTGATGTCAGTGTTCCCAGACCTGAACCTTTGAAGCCATTTCCTTGCAGTGCTGTCATCAACTGTTCCTTCTCCTTTAACACCGCAGATATCACGGGCAGCTGCAATAGCATTCAGCCCTTTCTTCTAATGATGTCTCAGGAGGACACGAATGGTAGCCTTCCTGTCCGTCGTATTTGTTTCTGCTGGTCACTTATCTCGCGATTCATTGGCTAAAAATGGGCATGCGCGTTTTCAGAATGACGCAATACATGACGTCATCGTGACGTTACAAATGCCAAAACAGCGGTATAAGCCAGGAACATTGACAGAAAATAGGGTATCGGGAAAACGTGACCAATTTGTTACTCACTGCAATAAAACAGCTGCTTTCTTAGGGGTATTTGTGCAGAAGAAATCAGAGAAATACTTGGGACAAGTCGACAAAGAAGAGAGGTTGGGGTGGGGGGGGGGGGGGAGAAACGAGAGAGCGAAGGAAAGATGAGAGAGAGAGAGAAAGAGACAGCGAGAGAGAGAGAGAGAGAAAGAAGAGCGAGAAAGAGAGAGAAAGAAGAGCGAGAAAGAGAGAGAAAACGAGAAAAAAAGAGAGTAAGACAGAGCGACAAAAAAAAAGAGAGAAAAAGTAATAGAGAACTTATGAGAGAGAGAGAGAGAGAGAGAGAAAGTAAGTAAGAGAGAAAGAAAGAGAAAGACAGGAAGAGAAGAGAAGATAAAAAAGATGAGAAGAGAAAAGAAGAGACAGAAAGGAAGAAAAGAGAAGAGAGAGAAAAAAAGAGAAGAGAAAAGAAGAGAAGAAAAGAGAAAAGAAGAAAAGAGAAAAGAAGAGAATAGAAGAGAAAAGTAGAGAAGAGAAAAGAAAAAATGAAACTTAGAAAAGAAGAGAATAAAAAAGAAGAGAAGAGAAAAGAAGAGAAGAGAAAAGAAGAGAGTACCCGCAGATAGCAGCCAACATGTATGTACTGCGCCCCAGCGCTGGCAGTCAACAGAGACGCAGTTACAATGTGACCGCCAACAAAAAACAAAACAAAATGGAAAATTGAAATCATCATCATCATTTGGTGATGTGCTGGTAGGCGTTCGCGGTCAAGTTTCTTCACAGATCTCCATCGCTGATATTTTCCACCAGCTCATTTGATGATTTTTAAAAAAATTTTGTCATCGCTTTACATTGTCCATGACCTCACCCCCACCGCCCTTTGAGCTCCCCCTACCTCTCTACCCGTTTATCTTTCCTGTTGTGATGTTTTCAAGGGCCCCCCCCCCCCCATTCTTATGTCCAATGAACGATCACTGTCATCTTCTTATGGATTTAAGGAAAGTTCCTCTCTTCATTTGCTGTCATTAAACTTTCATTAAGAATAAGAAAAAAAAAATTTCAAATTTTCCAAATATAATCTACATTGCAACACCGGGGAAAGCGAAAAAAAAAACCCACTATTGTAATTTTAAAAAGACTATAGTAATAATCATTAATGATTATCCTACGACGTCATAATTGGATTCCTAGGCTCTGTAGAGAAATTAGTTTGTAATAATATCCACACCAGGGAATCGAAGCGAGAGGTCAGATTTTCGCTTATTCGATATTGCGAACTATTTTTAGAACTCTACAACGAACAACAAAATGAGATAATTTGCTTAGAAAAGGAGAGAAAAATGATTGATTAAATATACTGGAGAGTAGCTGAGCTAATGTAGTTATTATTTATGGTTTATGGTCTGCGTCATCATCATTGCACTTCGGACATATCCGTAGGTGCTCAAATCCCCCCCCCCCCTCCTCCCTCTCAACTTTCAACATATCCATAAGCGTCCTTCGGCTGACAGTGCCTGTCCCATGTTGGTTGACCTGTATGCCTCTGGTTCCTGGCCGTGCCGACCTGTATTCCCAGCTCTCTCAGTCTGAGTAGCCAGATGATGTAGATATCAGTCAATCAGTCATTTGCATGTCGCTTGCGGAACGTTGCCTCCTTAACAGCTCTCCTGTAGGCCTCTCGGTTGTAAGCAAGATGCCCTGCCGCTGATGCGTCCATTCGCAGATCATCAACGATGTCTTGCAGCCATCTTCGCCTTGGTCTTCCTGTCTTTCTTTTCCCCATTATGTACCCTTCCAAGACTGTCTTCTCTAAATTATCATGACGTTTAATGCTTCCAAAATATTTAAGTTCGTCGTATACGTGGGTATTTTATATCCTTGAATGTGCCGATGAGATTTTAAGAGCATTAGTTGTTTTGTGTTTGTTTGTGTCCCCATCGTTTCACAATTTATGCTTATTTTATGATCTTAGAAAGTATGCTGCGCGTGTAATAAACTAATCTTTAATATTCGCAAGAGAATAAGAGCCGAGAGATAAATAAATCAATATCAAACACAGACTTGCGTCTTCTTTTGAAAACGAAGTTCATTCGTTCCTTCCTTCTTCTTCTTCTTCTTCGGAGTTTAAGTGCAAGGTCATGGTAAATCTGAAGATCACTGGCCAGGATGAAGTCCACCCCCCACCCCCCAATCCTTCATATCTTCGGTACGACTAAACTGGGAATTCTCAACCGGGGAGAAGGGAAGGGAAGAGAGAAAGAGGGAAGGAGAGAGGAGAGTAGTTAGGATTTGTTGGGTTCGGTGGGAAGTTAGGATGGGGGAGGAAGATTGGGACCACAGACTCGAACTCTTTTAATATTGACAGTCTGCGATACAAATTCCCCCCCCCACCCACCCCCCACCCCCCCCCATTAAAACAATTAAGCTTCTCCATCCCCCCACACGACCCCACGGGGTGGGGGGTAAAAACTCAATCTGTCACCTTCAAGAAAAACTAGATGTTTCTCCACATTCAAGAAAAACTAGATGTTTCTCCATATTCAAGAAAAACTAGATGTTTCTCCACATTCAAGAAAAACTAGATGTTTCTCCACATTCAAGAAATACTAGATGTTTCTTCACATTCAAGAAAAACTAGATGTTTCTCCACTTTCAAGAATAGCTAGATGTTTCTCCATATTCAAGAAAAACTAGATGTTTCTCCACTTTCAAGAAAAACTAGATGTTTCTCCACCTTCAAGAAAAACTAGATGTTTCTCCACCTTCAGAAAAAATAGATGTTTCTCCACCTTCAAGAAATACTAGATGTTTATCCACCTTCAAGAAATACTAGATATTTCTCCACCTTAAAAAAATACTCGATCTTTCTTTACGTTCAAGAAATACTAGATATTTCTCCACCTTCAAGAAAAACTAGATGTTTCTCCATTTTCAAGAAAAACTAGACGTTTCTCCATCTTCGGGTAATAGTAGATGTTTCTCCACCTTCAAGGAATACTCGATATTTCTCCACCTTAAAAAAATACTAGATCTTTCTTCACCTTCAAGAAATACTAGATTTTTCTCCACCTTTGAGAAACACTACGTATTTTTCATCTATAGTGCTGTAGTGTAGAGAAATCAATATTCCGACAGTTTGAATCTGTCATTCCGTGATCTCAATTTTCCTCCATCCCTTTTTTTCCCTTATCCCCTTTCCAGAAACCTTACTTCCCCTACCCCCACCCCCCTCCACCCTCACTCCGCTGGGAACGACTGTTTCTCATTACCCAAAAAGGGGGCGGGGGATTCCCCACTGGTTGAAAGTCCCTGGACTATACTGTTTGCAGGACCCAGCTCAGAAAATAACGTTCACAAACTCCAACCTTTAAAAAAAAAATAACGGGAAAAGAAATGAAAATAATATTTATAGGCCTAAATACAAATTTTACGCTGACTAACTTCCTGCCTTGTCAGAATCAAGCAAACATTTTATTTCAAAAGACTTTTTTTCCCCCATATTCTCTTGTTAATTGAGACCCGAATCGCAATCAAATTTCCCAAAGAACTACCACTGAGTCCAGAATTTGACTTCCCCTTCGCGGACGTTGAAAGAGAATTAACTCTTCCAAATTTACGCACAAACGCACCTAAACGTAATGTAGACAAAACAAAACAAATATCCCTGCCAATAAATATCGACATGTGGGGGGGGGGGGGGGGGGCTAACTAATGAAACAAAACGATTTAATGTTTAATTTTAGAACGGAAAGCCGGAAAGAAAACAACGGCAGAGAAATAACCCTTATATTCCTCTTCCCGGAGGTGTGTACGCAAAATGTAATGACGACATTAAAAAACAAAAACAAAAAAAGACGCAAACATTAATTATTAGCATGTCATTGTTCGATCGATTCTGTATACAGCGCTAGCGTAAACGTGTACATTAAGCCACTGTGTGGCACATGATTTTGTTTAAGAGTGATTTATTCACGTGAAGGCAACAGCGATTGACGAACGCGGCTATTTGAAAAGTGGTACCAGTTTGATGGAGACTGGAATCAGTTCTATGAACAGACTGGAAAGAATGATCCAAATAGACTATTTTTTTAAAAAATGTATGTATAGAACTGGAAAATATTTCTTTGTACAAACTGCATGTAGTTCTGTTTACACACTGCGATCAGTTCTGTTTACACACTGCAAGAAGTTCTGTATACGGAGTGAAAACAAGTTTTATCTCTGGATCGGAAACAGCTCTCCTTACAGAATGGAAACAGCTCTACTTACAGACTGGAAACAGCTCTACTTTCTACTTACAGACTGGAAACAGCTCTACTTACAGACTGGAAACAGCTCTACTTTCTACTTACAGACTGGAAACAGCTCTACTTACAGACTGGAAACAGCTCTACTTTCTACTTACATACTGGAAACAGCTCTACTTACAGACTGGAAACAGTTCTGTTTACACAGTATTAACAGTTCTGTGTACAGAGTGGAAATCACTTTATCTACAGATTGGAAACAGTTCTGTATACAGACTGAAAAAAAGTCTGTGTATACAGTGGAAACAAAAACAGTTCTTCCTGTATATTGGAAACATTTCTGTTTGTAGATCGGGAATACGAGGGGTGATTGATAAGTTCTCAGCATAAGGTACAATGGATTATTTGTGGACAACTTTTTGGGTTATTCCTCAACATAGTCACCGTGCAAGTTTATGCACATAGTCCAGCGATCCTGGAGCATACGGATCCCTTCTTTGTAAAAGTCAGCATCTTGTGCCAATAGAAAGTGGTCTACAGCATGAAAGACGTCATCATCTGATGCAAATTTGCGACCACTGAGCTTCTTTTTGAGTTTGGTAAACAGATAATAGCCCGAGGGTGCCAAATCTGAGGAATAAGGAGGATGTTCAAGAAGCTGGAAGCAGCATTCATGAATGGCAGCCATTGCCACCGCCGACTTGTGAACTGGAGCATTGTCCTGATAAAAGATGACTCCTCTCGTCAGTTTCCCTGGACGCTTTTCCTACATCTTGACCGTGGTTTCTAAACAAGATTAGCGTAATAGGCCCAGGTGATTGTTCTGCCCTTTTGAAGATAGTCTACTAATAGCACACCTTCTGAATCCCACAAGATGGAAGCCGTCACTTTGCCTGCAGACAGAACCACTCTTGCTTTCTTTGGAGGTGGGGATCCATGATGTTTTCACTGCGTTGACTATTCTTTGGTTTCTGGTTGAAAATGATGAACCCAAGTCTCATCCATAGTCACACATTGCTGAAGAAACGTTTCAGGATCTGCAGAAAAATGGCCAAGATTGTCTGATGACATGTTGAGACGCTGTCGTTTGTGATAAGCTCCAAGACGCTTCGGGACCAATCGAGCAAAGACCTTTGTCATTTGAAGATCATTGTGAATAATGGCATGAACACATTCCTGGGAGATGCCCAACTCAGTAGCAATGTACTGCTCAGTTAGTCGTCGATCCTCCATTATCATGTCATGGATTCTGCGGTGGTTTCATCTGTGGTTACCGTTCTTGGTCTTCCTGGACGGGGATCATCTTCCAGACTCTCCCTTCCATGTTTGAATTGAGCTGTTACAACTTCAGTAGCGTGTAAAAAAAATTGGATGCAGTTAATATATTGAAACTTAACTTGGTGTTTAATCTTACATTAACCTGATCTACAACTGCACATAATATCAACTGTGCGTTTCAAGTATGTGTACCTTAGGCCGCGAACTTATCAATCACCCCTCGTAGTTTTTGTATAAAATATTCTTCAGTTTGTTAACTTAAAACAGTTAATTTGTATACACTAGGAAAAGTTCTATGTTTAGACCGCAAATAAATATCTATACAGACTATAAATAGTATATATATATATACTAGATGTTTCTCCACCTATATATATATATATATGAACGTGTGTATGTAAGTATGTATGTATGTATGTATGTTACAGCATCACGCTGGAAAGCCTGCAGCAATTTCAACCAAACTTGGTATACATATCACGTACAATCGTGAGAACAGTACTGTGGATGTAACACATCCCTGTATCCCGTAGGGTTTCTGGGGTGTGTGGGATCGGGGTGAGATGTAAAAATAATCGAAAACGACCGATATTAGTGTCGAGTCTATAGTTTTCGGGATGGTTGAGATAAGTAGCGACACTCCCGATGCCGTTTAGTCCAATTTCACCCCCATCCGCAGGGGGGGGGGGCGGGGAGGGGGTAAGAGGGTGGAAATTAGGGTGGAATCTCCAATTATTTTACTAAGGAACATCGACCAGCCAAAACTTTGCAACGGCACAAGGCTGTGTGTAAAGAGGATGCTGGGTAATGTAGTTGAAGTGACTATCTTACCAGGACAGGGAGAGAGTGAAGCAGTTTTTATCCCACGGACACCACTCATTCCGACAGATCTCCCTTTTAACTTTAAAAGATTATAATTTCCAGTGAGACTTGCGTTCTCGATCAAGATCAGGGGCAGTCTACACATTATGGCGTAATGTCTTTTACAAATTCCCTATAATATTAATTAACTCAGAATGTGATTATATACAACAATTTTAGTTTCACCTCTAGGAGCAAGAATAAATAATTTATTGGATGAACCCCCCTCCCCCCTTTGAGCAAGCAACATAAGGATGTCCATGTGAGAAATATGGCGATCTCAAATCCACTCTGCAGTATGAATAATTAATTAATTCCCGAGCAACGCCGGGTAATCAGCTAGTATAAATACATGGCAAAACCTATGCAGACCCAGAAAGAGAAGAAACCTTTTAAAGTTATGAAATGTTTCAGAAACTATCTTTTAAAGGGACACGAGAAGTAATTAAAGAGAACGCAGTTTTATAGGATTAGACCTCGAAAAAAATCGTAGAAGATGCATTTTCGTGAGACGTGAGAGAAAGAAAAATCACAAAACAATTATCTGGGATTCGAATCACGGACTCCAGTTGGACGAGCAGCCGTCTAGCTACGAGAGAACAACGTACTAACCAACTGCGTTAACTCGCACCTCCAAAAAAAAGGTCTTCGAAAGCGTAGTCATTAGTAACTGTTCAGTCGACACGAGGATTGTGAGACCCGGAAAGAAACGAGGTCATGACACAGAAATTCCGTAGCTTAGATTCAGTCTCTCTAGCAGTTTAAACACGCGGTCTCCTGCCATGTCTGGTACGCACTTGAACAACAACAAACGAAGTAAGTAATATCGTTTGCTGCCTAAAAAGCTGACGAAGATAGGAAACTATGAAAACTTTATTCAATTTATAACAGTGGTTCTCAACCTAAATCAGGCGTGGACACACCCCTCCCAAAAAAAAAACCAATGATAAGTCAGCAAAACCGCTCGACTCATTCTCTCTCTCTCTCTCTCTCTCTCTCTCTCTCTCTCCCCTCCACCCCGCCAAGAATTTGGTGTAAAATTAATAAACTTGACATATTTTAAGTTTTCTACATATAAATCTAAGCCTTCCTACCAACCACCCATTCTCTCTCTCTCTCTCTCTCTCTCTCTCTCTCTCTCTCATACACACACACACACACCTCCTGCTTATCGTCTTCCCCCCCCCCCCACATGACTCTTTGCCGACCTCTGTTTTGGGAACCGCTGCTCCAACGCTTTAATTGTAACTGATACCTAAAGATAACGTGGCATAGACCTGGGTCAAAGCGCTTTATCGACCAGGACTATTGCGATGTTTTTCTTTTCCGAAGACTTTGGCAAGCGCACGTACAAAACAAGATGATTAATGAATCGGAAAATTATAAACTAGGCAAATACATATTGTGTCCTAAAGTGAGATGATAAATATGTGTATTTGAAAAATGACAAATAAGTAATATTTTCTACCAAAGTGGTAAGCGGCTTTTCTAAAAGATGAGAAATATCTGGTGTTTTCTAGAAGATAGAAAAACAATAGAAGGTGATACAAGTTTAATATTCCTAGAAGGTGAGAAACATCTAGTATTTCTTGAAGATGAGAAATGTGTAGTTTTATAGAAAATGAGAAATGTTTAGTTTTGTAGAAGATGAGAAACGTGTAGTTTTGTAGAAGATAGGAATCATATAGTTTTGTAGAAGATGGAAACATTGCTTTCTTTTCGTGCAATGAGAACCACAGACTGTTCAGCAAGATGAGAAGGGTACAGTTTTGATAGATGACGAGAAGGGTGTAGTTTTAATAGATTATGAGAAGCTACAGTTTATGAGAAGCGAAAAGTTTTGATAGATAATGAGAAGCGAACAGTTTTGATAGATGATGAGAAGCATAAAGTTTTGATAGATGATGAGAAGCATAAAGTTTTGATAGATGATGAGAATGGTACAGTTTTGATAGATAATGAGAAGCATAAAGTTTTGATAGATAATGAGAATGGTACAGTTCTGATAGATGATGAGAAGCGAACAGTTTTGATAGATAATGAGAAGAGAACAGTTTTGATAGATGATGAGAAGCATAAAGTTTTGATAGATGATGAGAAGCATAAACTTTGGATAGATGATGAGAAGCATAAAGTTTTGATAGATGATGAGAATGGTACAGTTTTGATAGATGATGAGAAGGGTACAGTTTTGATAGATGATGAGAAGCATAAAGTTTTGATAGATAATGAGAATGGTACAGTTTTGATAGATGATGAGAAACATAAAATTTTGATAAATGATGAGAAGAGTACAGTTTTGATATATGATGAGAAGGGTAGAATTTTAATAGATGACGAGAAGCAAAAAGTTTTGATAGATGATGAGAATGGTACAATTTTAATAGATGATGAGAATCGAACAGTTTTGATAGATGATGAGACACATTTACATTTTTTAAAGTAAAAATAAACGTTATTTTCTCCGACAACAAGAAACAATTGTTTTTATTAATTATAATGAGACCCGGGCCCTAGGAGGGAAAAAAAGGAGGGAGGGGTGGGATCCAGCCAGTGCATCGCTCCGGGGCCTGAAGATTTTCAAGGGTGTTTCCGCAGGGCTTCGGGGGGTGGGGGTCTGTAGTAGATGAAACCAGATAACTGGGTTTAGTAGGTGAGGAGGGGGCGTAGTATATGAAACTAGATAACTGGGTTTAGTAGGTGGAGAGGAGGCGTAGTATATAAAACTAGATAACTGGGTTTGGTAGGTGGGGATGGGGCGTAGTATATGAAACTAGATAACTGGGTTTAGTAGGTGAGGAGGGGGCGTAGTATATGAAACTAGATAACTGGGTTTAGTAGGTGAGGAGGGGGCGTAGTATATGAAACTAGATAACTGGGTTTAGTAGGTGGGGAGGGGGCGTAGTATATGAAACTAGATAACTGGGTTGAGTAGGTGGGGGAAGGGGAAGAAGAGGTTTTGTGTAGGTTTAAAAAATTTCTTTATCATAGGAGCCCCCGATGAGAACTATATAGTCTTCTTTTTTTTTTTTAGAAGATGGAGAGACTGTTCTAAAAAGATTAAAAACATTCCCCTTCTTCTATAAAATGAGAAACATTGTAACTCTTTCTACAACACAGAACAGAATGTAATACATCGTTATTGCTAAATACAACGTGGCATTAATGCTGAATATACGTTATTAATCAAAGAAATGGAAGTTTTAAACCTGAGATAAAATAGCAACATGATGAGAAGAATGTCCTCAGCTACGCCCGTCTTACCATGGATTAGTCGGTAGCCCGGCAGGGAAAACATGTTGCTATGGACGCGCAAATTGATGACAAAGGAATCCATATCAATAATGCCAACGGCTTAAGATTAGCTGGCGACGTAGCTTCGTATAGGCAGCGCAAGGATCTATTGCTGAGGTCAATGCGAAAGATAGGAAGCTATGAAAATAAACACATACATAAACATACGCACGGTGATTCAAAATTAGTGTAGGCGTTTCCGTGCGCTGTAATTGTCAAATTGCAAACAACGAAATAAAACTGCTCTAGGGAATAAGAAAGTCTAACTCCGCAAGTTTTAATACCTGTAGAGACAGTGCTGTTGAATGTTAACAACTTCGATATTCACGCTTTTCGTGTTACGTGATGTTTCCACCTGGTATTCACTTTCCAAGCAAATGTTCCCAAGCATTTGGGAAGTAATCCAGAAGCAATTCTCAGGTTCATTTCATCGACGGATGTCACAGGGTCTTGTAAACGGTAGGATTTATCGTCCCGTTTTAAATCTGCACAATCTTTACTTTGTAGGCTTGGAGGTGAAGACGGTTATGGATAACCCTCTTCTTTTTTTTTTAAAAATCACTTGTGTGTACACACAAGATTGTAAAGATGTTTCTCTACTTGATTTTTTGGGGGGACTTCGATGAAACGCTTCCTGGAAGCGAAGTGCTCGCTTTTCCTGTTTCTTTTAAATGCAGAACACTACCAGTCTCTTGACACATAGAACACTACCAGTCTCTCTACACACAGAACACTACCAGTCTCTCTGCACACAGAACACTACCAGTCTCTTGACACACAGAACACTACCAGTCTCTCTACACACTACCAGTCTCTTGACACACAGAACACTACCAGTCTCTTGACACACAGAACACTACCAGTCTCTTGACACACAGAACACTACCAGTCTCTTGACACACAGAACACTACCAGTCTCTTGACACACAGAACACTACCAGTCTCTTGACACACAGAACACTGCCAGTCTCTTGACACACAGAACACTACCAGTCTCTTGACACACAGAACACTACCAGCCTCTTGAAACTGCTTTGACCAGTATTGGGCAGCATTAACTCCAGGTTGGTTGTTCTTTCCATACTGCGTACTACAAAGACTTTGCTCCTTCATAAACAGACTTGTTTGGAAAAAAAACTACGCACTCTGCTTTCTTGTGAACAATCGCATTATATATATATATATTATATATATATATATATATATATATATATATATATATATATATATATAATCTGCAACTACATATTTTCCGTCAGTAGTTTTGTTGTTTTAAGAACAACACAGAGATATGACAGATGAGCAAAAAAAAACAACCTGTCTCATGGGTGATCAGAAAAAGAAGATGGACATATCTAGACCATGTGATGAGAAGAAACAATCAGAGAATACAAAAACAAGCTATCGGACCACAACAGGCCGAAAAAAAAAGAAGTCGACCACGTGAAATTCTAAAGATGACATTGTTAAGAAAAGCCAGTTTACTGGGCATAACATTCCTTGATGAAGTTGAGACTCACTGAGAATAGGAAAACTTGGCAAACAACTATGCGAGCCCTATGTGATATTAAACGGCACGAGAAGGATGTAAGGTGTCATTTTTTGTTGTTTCCACTTGGAAAAATATAGTCCACGGAAACCTCGACAATAATCTTGAATGGCGCTGTATAACCGTGCAAATACAAGGACAATATGTAGAATAATATATAAAATAAATCTAAACCCTTGATGTGAAGTAAAGACACATAAAGACATTTTTAGTACATACATCAGGGCTAATGCTGCGTGATCTCGAGGTCAGACGCTCGCTTCGGGTGTTGGAGGCTGTGGGTTCGAATCCCATCAGAAGTGGAAATGATTTTTTTTTATCCCCCTCGTGAATCGTCCAGCAGTACTACCCCCTGGACTGAGATCCAACAGTCGCACATGTTACAAATCTCCTGTGAATTGAAAATCGCAACAACAAAAAAAAACAAAAAAAAACAGAGTAGTAAAGATGGCCGCTGCCCAGACAGAATAGTAGGAAATCTAAAATGAAAACTGGCGCAGGCACTCGTAGTGTCCATAATGCCTGCTACATCCCCTCTGAGGTGATAACTGGAACGAAGGGCCGGGCAGACATGGGAAGATATGTAGCATGGCCTTGTAAGTAATGATTATAGTATCATTATTAATGAATATGATTATGAATAAATTGTAGGCATAATACGTAGTAACATCTAACAGCAACAGAAAAAAGTAAATAGGAAAATTCGAGCACGGTAGAAAAACAAACTCCATGACACTAGTAGGCTGGACGCTGACACCCGTAAACAGAATAGAAAAGACGGATAGAAAAGCAAACACAGTGAAAAGCGAGGACACAAGAAAACCTCCGACATGAAAGAGCAAGATAATGACTTAAGTAAATAGCAATTGTATAGACGGAACTGACGCATACTGACAAGCATGACACATATTAGCGTTAGGAAGCTATTTGGACGCTATTGCACACTGTTTTTAAATAAAGGAGTTACCAACTCGGCCAGCTGAGCAATTAAATATTTTGGCCTATTAGACAATTGACTTACGACATCTAAGTCACGGGGCAGTTGGAGGGGGAGCCCGAAGACGGAGAAACAAGGACGGTCAGGGAATAGAGACCGATCCAGAAGTCAAAGTATGGAGCAGGAGAAGGAAGGAGCCCCCAAGAAGAGGAAGTCCAGAGGCTAGCGGACAAGAGAGGGGGATAGTCAGAAGTAGACAAAGAGAAGAACAGCAGACGGAGAATCAGGGACAATTAGGAACAATCACACGATCAGAGAAGAACAGCAGGCAGAGAGGGACGATCGAGTGGGTGATCGTCCGACCAAAGACAGTCAGTAAGCGAAGGCCGATTCAAACGGCAGAGGAAAGACTGTCAGAGAGACCGGTCCATACAAGGGAAGAAATCAGAGGACAGAGAAGAGAAGAACAGAAAGACAGAGAAGAAAGAGGACGAGACGATATAGAATCCGAAGTAGTGTTAGACGGAAGATGTGTTTCAAGTGGTTCAAGTGATTAAGAAGATTTGTTACTTTGAAACTTCGAGTAAAGAGATTTCAGTCGAGAAATTAGCAGACCACGTGTTGCAGATCTATTAGAAAACAGAGTTTAGAATCGTCCTAGTATCACATGTAGAATATCTTGAAGTTGAGAACATTGCCGAAATGCTGTATGTAGAATATGATAGAGTTTGATATTGTGAACAAATGATTAAGTGATTCAATCCAAGTGATGTTGTCGATAATACATCTTGAACTTATTTATCAGGATTAAATAATGCAGTGAACATTTCATCGGACTTACTCTGGTCTAGCGAATGTGGTAAAGTTTTGTGAAACCTGTGATGTGTTAATCAAAGAGCATCTGTAAGATTCAATAATATAGAACTATTCTTATATTACGGAACTATTCAGAAATATATAATTCACACCATTAGAAAATATTATAGATAGTGACTGTGATGAAACTATTTTCCAAAATAAGCAAGGAAGAAAGCCAGCGTCCTGCAATGCTCATCTGAGATGTTAGAAAGGATTAGACTGAAATGTTATTGTTTTTTATCGCTATCTCTCTCTCACTCTCTCTCTCTCTTTCTCTCTCTCTCTCTCTCTCTCTCTCTCTCTCTCTCTCTCTATAGAACAAAAATCTCTTGCCAGGCGATGTCCTAGAGATGGCTGCTACCGAACTGATAGCGACGCAGTTTATCTGACTGACAACTTTGGGTTCTGTTCCCTGTTGCCTTCACTCTCCAGTCATTACGGATTCCAAGAAGTTCACTGCAGTATATTTCCCACTACCTCTTGTATGAACACGAACAAGCTTCTGAGTAAGCTCCACTGTGGTTGGACAAAATACCAGTATCGGATTTGCTGGTGAGAATAAAATAATACAACAATCTGTTTTCGTGAAGAGTACCATTCTGGAGCGTGACTGGGTCTTGCCGTGGCTTTTGTTCACAAAGTTCCTGGTGCTTCTAGTAATAGGAATCAACACGGTAGCTTTCTAGACACGTTGATGTCTGTGTCTGCCTACAGCTGCTTCTAGCAACCACTGAAGGGGTAAGTCTAGGAAATGTTCCAAGTCTAAGTCCGGCAAGGGAACACAGGTCCCGCCTGATCCTTTTTGTCACAGTCAAATCCTTCATGGTGTAGCTCACATCATGCCGCAGAGGTACTTATCGATGTGATGCTTCTGTCCACATGTTCCTTGACCTGTTAGCATTCCGGTGGGTGATGTGTTCATGCCAGGCCGCCTTTACTTTCCCAGCTCTTGAAGGAACGGAGTACCAGTTTCTATATCTGAATTTCGGATTTGACATCAGCCTCTCTCTCTCTCTCTCTCTCTCTCTCTCTCTCTGAGAGACAAGGTCACTAACCACTACACCACTTAGGCGCCAAGCTCATTTATGGGCTTGAAATAAACATTTTTGCTCATACTCCACATCAGCATCATGTTGCAGGTACGTCGACAGAGCAGTCAAGACAAAGTCATTATGGCTGGAGCTAAGAGGTAAGCTAGGCCAGTGGTCCTCGAAAAATTATTAAGTGGTCAGCGGCTGCTTAAGTGATTTGGTATTAAGCATCATCATCATCTTTTTCTTCATCTTACTGATCAATAAATTTTTCTCCGGATTCTGTTCTCAAATGTTCATATTTGGTTTTCATCTTGTTGGGTTGTAAGCCATGTTTCCTACCCATATAGTACAACTGGTCTAATCTGTGCCTGACACATATATGTATATGTTTAGTCTGATGTTGTGGGATAGAATTAGTTAGTACCATCCACTGAGTAAGAACAATTAAAGGATTTATGGCACTGCAGTATTACACATATTACACAGACATTTAAATATTACACATATTACACACACATTGCAGTATTACACATATTACATAAACACACACTGCAATACTACTCATATTACACGCACATTATATGCAGATGGAAAAGTGGTTCCTGTATGTACAAAAGTTGAGAACCATTGAGCTAAGGCACAGAAAACAGAAACAGCACCATCAGCATATAGATTTTAACACAGCAGGAGGAAAATAAAGTTGAATTCTTCTGGAGGAAAAAAAAACAAGTCACACACATCTTGTCTGGACACATACAAGTGAAGTTCTGAAAGAGTTTGAAGAACAAATAAAGCCAGTTCAAATCATATTGGAAAAGACATTAGAAATTCTTCCTAGAATGTCGTGAGAGGATGAAATGTGGACATTTTTTTTCCTCCTGTCATAAAATTTAATATGCCTGAGCTGGCACTGTATGACAAGAAAATAATCATATACACATATGAAAATAATCATATACACATAAGAAAATAATCATATACACAGATGAAAATAATCACACACATACTCACATGCATAGTCTTTTTAGCCCTGAATCTCTCTCTCTCTCTTTGTCTGTCTGTCTGTCTGTCTGTCTGTCTCTCTCTCTGTCTGTCTCTCTCTCTGTCTCTCTCTCTGTCTGTCTCTCTCTCTGTCTGTCTCTCTCTCTCTGTCTGTCTGTCTCTCTCTCTCTCTCTCTCTCTCGACATAGACATTTTTGTATAAAGGACGCCAGAACGGTTTCACTTCCCCTGGCCATTCATTTTCCAAAATGAGCAAAGATTCGAGGCCAATCTCTCGGCCCCCTGGCCCACTGTTTGTAGCCACATTCAATAAAGGGGCAAGCAGGCCGTCTTCGAGTGTATCCAAACTGAGCCCTTGACCTCCCAGTCAACTGGACCAGAATGTGAGTACACTAATTGTACCCTGCGCTTTGTTGACTTTGGATAGCCCTTTTGGGAAAGTGGAGACGGGACTGGAGAACTTGGACAAGAGAGAGGTGTTAAAGAATCCAGGGTATGCTGTGAAGAGTGCGCCGGGGCGAGGGGAAGTAATGGGGGAAGGAGAAGGTATGCAGGGGAATGGAGCTGTAACAAAACAGTACGTTCTGTCATAATATTTGATAGGATACGCAGGCAAACATGGATGGGATTTGACCTCGGTTGACTTTCGTCCAGTTCAAACAAGAGTTTTTTTTTTTTGGGGGGGGGGGTGTAGGGGGGAAGGAGATGTATTTGTTAAAAGATGGTGGGATTTAATGAGGCTAGAGTTGCTGAAGTCGGAGGTACCCAGCCAAAAGGTGCATCGCAAAAAAGCAGGATACCGCGCATCGTCGCCAATGTGCGTACGAAGAAGAAGAAGATGATGAGGCTAGCGAACCAGTGCTGGGAAGACTCTAGTCTACCTCCTTTTGGTTGTCCTAGAAACAGGTTGTTAAGATCTCTTTGGTCTATATGATGGGTTTGAGATCAGCTTGTATGTGTAGCGCATTAATATATCTGCTTCTAATGTCTCTAGTCATTAAAACAAACAACTTTAGTCCACGTGTAGACTAGCCTACGTGCAGCCTAGTTTAGTCCATCTGTAGTTTACTTTAGTCCACGTGCAGACTAGCCTACGTGCAGCCTAGTTTAGTCCACCTGTAGTTTACTTTAGTCCACGTGCAGACTAGCCTACGTGCAGCCTAATTTAGTCCACCTGTAGTTTACTTTAGTCCACGTGTAGACTACTTAAGTCCACTTGTAATCCAGCTGCATATCTTGTTTCATTCTTCTTCTTCTTATACCTCCCTGGAACTGCGAGCTAGTCTTCTTTTGCAGCCAGTGTGGTGAAGATGTGGAAGCACAGCGACGTGCCGGGTTGAGAAACGGGTTACGGCGACATATCTCGAGCCCTTGAGTGCGGCTTAAAAAGCAGCAATAAACGACTACTGCAAGGCCATGCCCTCGTTAGACACCCTACGCCTGTGTATACCAACGGAGAGTTGGGACAGGGTTGTGAGTTGACAATGATTCGCCAACCCTGGAGCTAGCATGTCAACTACAAATCGCTGACAGCCAAATGAGACAGCCTTTCACCCACTGGACAGTCCTAACAAATCCCCGATCCCCAAACCGTGGTCCACAGCGTGTTATCAGATGATCCACGTGTCGTTATCAGTTCAGTATTAAGCGTCGTTTATTGAATAGAAACAATTATTTGACTTTGCGATATTGCATATAAATTGTTGATCCGCTCTTCACAGATTGAGAACCATTGTCCTATATATTTCATTGGCATGGAACAGCTCTGGGATATTAACCATGAAACACCGGGCCTTCTATATGCAGCAATAAAACTGAACAGTCTCCCCCTTCATCGAGCAGATGCAGCAGGAAAACTAACAGACGTATGAGCAATAAATATGTTAATAAGAATGTTAATAACAGTCAAGTTCACGTCCGACTTGTCAGTTTAATGAGCGCCGTGTTGGTATAAAAGCCACCGCCTTCGTTGATTGTATCTTCATTCCTGTCGGTCCAACATATTTGCCCGGGCCTCGGGGAACTTGTAGGGAACATTCCGGGTAAAAACAAAATCCTCAAGCTAGTCTTGGCGTCAGCAGTGATGGCTGTAGTGTTTGCTTGTTTTGACATGTAGTTTAGCTGCTGGCAGAACTTCTCCTGCTGCACTTCACTTGGCTTGCCTTTTAATGGAACAAAAACACCATTTCCCAGCGTTTTTTTAACGTGCTTTCCCGTGGAGACTCGATATTTTATTGGTCGGAAAAAAGGAAGAGAGAGGTTGTAATTAATCATATTCAGCAAAGAGTTAATTTTTTTAGAAAAACCTCCACTTGTTATTTTTAGTATTTAATTGATCCTGAAGGACAGACTTGTGGAGAAGACTGGTGTTATCTTTCTCTCTCCATAAACTTAATTGTGGGCTACTGATGTAATGTTAAGTAAGGCTGTTGTGTCATATGATAGCTATTTTCCTTAATTTCCTAATAGGTCAATGTAGTCAGTACATGGGAAACAGTCAGCTATTTGCATGTCTTTTGCAGAATTTTGCCTCCCTAACAGCACTTCTGTAGGCCTCTCGGTTGTAAGCAAGATGGCCTGCTGCTGATGCGTCCATTCACAGATTACCAACGATGTCTTGCAGCCATCTTCGCCTTGGTCTTCCTCTCTTTCTTTTTCCCATTATGCACCCTTCCAAGACTGTCTTCTCTAAATTATAATGAGGTTTAATATGTCCAGAATATTTAAGTTTTCTCTGATAATCTTCCTTACTTAGCCAACCTTCTTCAGTATTAAATTCTTGTAGCAAAGATATATTTGTTCTTTTCTGTGTCCGTGATATTTGAAGAACTCTTCTGTAGCATTTACATTCAAAGGCGATTTATGTGTGTTTCTCAGTATTCCATTGTCTCTTCAAAATGTCTTCGCAGAAAACAGCTATTCACCCAACACGTGTAAGTCAGTGACCTATTAAAGCTTAACACAGTACAAAAAAACAAGAGTAAATTTAATTTAAAGCAGCAAAGAGACTGGAAGCTATAGAGACGTGAGTTTGGAGAAAGATGCAACAAATGCTCTGGACAGACAGACAAAACAAACGAAGAAGGTTCAGAAGAACGAAAACTAGTTAAAATAATAATAATAATAATAATAAAGACAGTTAAAATTTACTTGGCATGTACAAGACAGAAGCTGGAGAAACTGGCATTCACTGGAAAATTCAAGGGAAAGAGAAAGAGAGGAACAGCGTGCCCAGATTATCTCAGTGGACTGACCAGGTGGCATGTAAAAAAGAAAAGCATCAGAACTGATCGGAAACGCCAGGTATAGCACAAGATGGAGAAACATGATAGCCAACGCTGTCCGGCACGGCACATAGTAATAGTAACAATAATTATTATTATAGTAATAACGGTAATGTTAATCAACGATATAAAACGAATTGGTTTTGCTGGAATGGTGGGAAAGCCATGTTTAAAGATAATGACTGAATCATCAAGTAGGAGAACGAAAACCACTAATTAATAAGTCATTCAGTCAAGAACAGTGATAATAAATGAGTTACTCAGGTGGATAATCCAAACAAGGATAATAAATGAGTTACTCATTCGGAGAATCAAGAACAATGATAATAAGTGAGTTACTAATTCGGAGAATCAACAACGATGATAATAAGTGAGTCATTCAGTCGGAGATTCAAGAACAATAATAATAAGTCATTCAATCAGAGAATCAAGAACAATGATAATAAGTGAGTCATTCAGTCGGAGATCCAATAACAATAATAATAAGTCATTCAATCAGAGAATCAAGAACAATGATAATAAGTAAGTCATTCAGTCGGAGATTCAAGAACAATAATAAGTCATTCAATCAGAGAATCAAGAACAATGATAACAAATGAGTAGAATAAAAAGAAAGCGTAAGCATTTTTTTCCTTTAGAAGTGAAGCCCGAAAGTACAATGATGAAGGTACAATGACGAAAGTACAATGATGAAGTTACAATGACGAAAGTACAATGATGAAGGCACAATGACGAAGGTACAATGACGAAAGTACAATGATGAAGTTACAATGACGAAAGTACAATGATGAAGGCACAATGACGAATGTACAATGACGAAAGTACAATGATGAAGTTACAATGACGAAAGTACAATGATGAAGGTACAATGACGAAGGTATAATGATGAAGTTACAATGACGAAGATACAATGATGAAGGTACAATGACGAAGGTACAGTGATTAAGGTGCAATGACGAAATTACAATGATGAAGGCGCAATGACGAAAGTACAGTGATGAAGGTACAATGACGAAGGTACAATGACGAGGGTACGATGATGAAGGTATAATGACGAAAGTGCACTGACGAAGATACAATGACGAATGTCAATGATTAGAGTCAAATAGTTCCTATTGCGTACTGCTCTTGGGAAGACAATCGCCTTCAGCTAGGCTACTGGATACATATAGATGTGTATCTAATCCTGGTGGATTATATAAGAAGCCTGCTACTCAAATCTGTGTTGGAAAATTAGAAAATCGACCATAGTCAGCACCAAAAAAGAGTCTGGAAAAGTCTCGTTTCAGTTGTCACAGAACAGTTTTAGTTTACAGGGAGACCACTCAACATTTATTCTCTGTGTTTACAACAACGTCTATCCTGTCTCTTCTTAACAAGTTTCTGTACACATTAGCTCCCTCATACTCGTGTGGCATGATCTAGTGATGGATGATGTACACATTGGCTCCCTCATACTCGTTTGGCATGATCTAGTGATGGATGATGTACACATTAGCTTCCTCATACTCGTGTGGCACGATGTACACATTGGCTTCCTCATACTCGTGTGGCATGATCTAGTGATGGATGATGTACACATTGGCTTCCTCATACTCGTGTGGCATGATGTACACATTGGCTTCTTCATACTCGTGTGGCATGATGTACACATTGGCTTCCTCATACTTGTGTGGCATGATGTACACATTGGCTTCCTCATACTCGTGTGGCATGATCTATTGATGGATGATGTACACATTGGCTTCCTCATACTCGTGTGGCATGATCTAGTGATGGATGATGTACACATTGGCTTCCTCATACTTGTGTGGCATGATGTACACATTGGCTTCCTCATACTTGTGTGGCATGATGTACACATTGGCTTCCTCATACTTGTGTGGCATGATGTACACATTGGCTTCCTCATACTTGTGTGGCATGATGTACACATTGGCTTCCTCATACTCGTGTGGCATGATCTAGTGATGGATGATGTACACATTGGCTCCCTCATACTTGTGTGGCATGATCTAATGATGTATGATGTACACGTTAGCTAGCTCATACTTGAAAGGCATGATCTAGTAGTGGATGCGTGTATATATAATGACCCATGTTGTAAGCAGTGACAGTTCTAACATACAACAACATCCACAGGTAGATAGAGGTGTATAGTTTCGTTTTACCAACAAAACAACAACAAGAAGAAGGAGGGAGGAAAGTGAGCACAAACGCAAATGGCAGAAAGTAAGATGAGTACGTATAAATGAAGAATATACAACATTCTTTTATTTCTGGTAATGTCGAAACAAACTTTGATTTCCACCTCGGCTCAGAAACTGTTTCTACATTGAAGTACATGTCCAAGCACAAGTTTATCTCCAAAGTCTCACATATATACTCCATGCTTACTCATTTTCTCACCGCTCATGTAGACAAATAAAAAGCCCTGCACTACTTCTATAGGACTACCCTCTAGCTTTCACTTAACTGTTCTCCAGCGTTAGTGAATCATTCTTCTCCATTTATTTCGTGCGGTCCTTGGTGTTTGCAGTTGACTCAAAACTTTGGTCTTTTCCTGTGCTGTCATCTGGTCAGCCTGTTGAGATATTCACTCAATCTTCCTTCCTATTCTGTTTTTTTTTAAAAAATATAATTCATTTGAGTTCGCTAGTGATTACCAGGTCCTCTGTCTTCTCGTGACATGCCCAAGGAGGCCTGATTGTTATTTCTATGATCTTGACTAATCTCCGTTGTTCTGCTCCTGTGTCTTTGGGGAGTTGCTAACTTTTTTCTGGCTTTCTCATTTATTTGCTGTGTCTTTCTCCTTTCCACGTCTTTTGTTACTTCCAATTTATTCTTCAATCCCTCTTTTTTTCCCTTTAAATACCCACATTTTCGAGCATAAAACTACAGGATAAATGTGATGGCTGCTGTGGTAAAACTTATTCCAGTTGAGAAGGTGTAGACTAAGCTACATGATGTTGTTTTCTGTTCTTATCTCTCTTATTTCTTAACTCTTATTGCTAACTTTCCTCCCTCCCTTCCTCTCTCTCTCTCTCTCTCTCTCTCTCTGGCTTCTCTGAAAGCATATTGCATAAAAACATCGCTGACAATGATATACAAATAGATGGTTTTAATTTGATCAGGCGCGACCTAGCTAAGAAGCTAGAGACAGGTTTAGTCGTTTACATTTCTAACACAATCAAATTTTGTAGAAGAGAAGACCAGGAAACATCAGAGTTTGAATGTATCATGTTAGAGATTAAAATATCAAATCCTAGTCAAATTCTAATTAGTTTTATATACCGAAATCCAAATGCTTCAGCCTAGTGTTAACGATCACTTCACAACCATGATTGCTCTAACCTATAAATTCAAGGACGTAATCATTTTAGGCGAATTCATTATAGATCTCAGTCAGCCCAACCCTACATGGAAGAACATTTTAGCATCCTACAACTTCTCCCAAATTGTTAATAAACCTACTAGGGTAACAGAATCATCATCAACACTAATAGATCATATTTATGTAGCTCATCCAGGAAACATTACTGAATGTACTGTCCCTCATGTGTCGCTGAGTGACCACTACCCGGTCTGCTGTACGTGGTCACATAAGGGGTATAAAATGCCTAAACACAAACATGCCACCATCAAATATAGAAACTTTAAAAACTTTAACTTGGAATTCTTTTTAACTGATCTAAAAACTTCGCCTCTTAGTACGTTTTCCAGATGAGGATATCGAATACTGGATTAAAATCTTTAGAAGTATTTTTGACAAGCATGTCTCCATCAAAGAAATGAGAGTAAAACACGTAACAAAATCCCCGTGGATAACTCCTGATATCTTGCAACTCATGAGGAAACGGGATGAAGCTCATAAAGGCAGAGACTTCAGTAGCTATCGTTCACTTAGGAGTAAGGTGCAGTATTTAATTAGGCAGGAAAATAAACATTTCTTCGGAAATTTAGTGAAAGACAAAACTGATAGTAAATCTATTTGGAAAGCAATCAATACTCTTGTAAATAAAAGGAAGCAATCTGACCTACAAACACTTAATGGTGACCATACTTGCATTAACTTCGGTGAACATTTTAGCCTAAAATCTTCATTACCGACTCCTACTTGCGACCTCAGCGTGTTGAAAACTTTCAGCGACACTAAATGTGTAAAACTAAAACAACTAAATATTCCTTTCCTCACAGTCTGTGAGGTTTATAACTACATCCGGTCTTTAAAGAACACTAACTCAGCGGGGTGTGATGACATTAGTAACAAGATACTACGCTACGCTGCACTAGTTATCACAGACACACTAACATACTTATACAATTTGTGCATTGACAAACAATATTTCCCTGACGCTTTTAAACTCGCCAAAGTGTTTCCTCTTTTTAAATCTGGACAAACTAGTGACCTCTCAAACTATAGACCCATATCCATTTTGGCATAATTATCTAAAGCTCCTGAAAAATATATACAAAAATTAACACTTCTACATATGCAGGAAAACAATCTACTAATAGACAGCCAATCAGGTTTTAGACCAAATCACCCTTGCCACACAGCATCAACTAAAATGACAGAAAGTATGATGACAAATTATGTGCTGTCTTTGTTGATTTCAAGAAAGCCTTCGATATGACTGATCATGAAATTCTTGCAAAAAAAAAAAGCTGGAAGTTTATAGATTACACCCTGACCTAACAAAATGTATTACACCTTTTCTCTCAGGTAGAAACAAGTAGTTTACTTTAGAAACAAAATATCTGACTCTTCTGTGATTGATATTGGTATTCCTCAAGGCTCCATTCTTGGTCCTCTTCTATTTGCTATCTATATTAACGACCTACCACTACATTTAAAGCATGTGATCTTTTCGCTGATGACTGCACTGTTTACAGTAGTGACTATGACATCAATAAACTACAGACAACGCTCCAAAATGATATAAAGAGTTTGATTAAATTGAATAATAAAAATAATATGTTGATAAACACCAACAAAACAAAATCCACGCTCATCATTACAAGACAGAAACTGCAGAATGCAACAAAAACTTCATTACAGCTTTGTGCTCGGACTAAGGCAATAGAAAATATTAATGAACATAAAATTCTGGGACTCATCATTGATCAGCATTTAACTTGGAATTCTCACGTACATAACCTAACAAACTTGATTGCACAGAAAGTTTACAAACTAACCAAAATTAAACACTTTATCGACAGACACAAGAAAGATATACTACATATCACACATACAAACACACTTAGATTACTGTTCCACAATCTGGGATGGATGCTCAGTCTCAAACACAAAAAAGGCTCCACTCACTTCACAAACGAGCATTAAATCTGATTTGTGACAAACACCCAGTACAGATTGTAGATCAGTACAAACAACTCACAATTCTACCCCTCAAATATAGAGTCATTTTTAACAAAGTTAAGTTTGTTCAGAGAATTCTGTTGCACAATGCTCTGCCTTACTTGTGGTCACTGTTTACGTATAACACTAAACATAGCCAGCGTTTAAAAAACTGTCTTCTTCCTAAACCCAGGATTAATCTGTACAAGAAAAGCCTTGCATGCTCTGCAGTACAGCTCTGGAACACCCTCCCCTACCATTTAAAATCCATTAATAATACATCATCCTTTAATTCAAACCTGTTTCATTATTTACTTGCTTGTAATTATATGCCTCCATAGAATAACCAGCACTCTCTCAACCCATGACTCGCCAGACATCAAATGACATCGTTCGAAAAGTAGCGTGTTAGATATTGTTAGAAATTATTTTAATGTTTGTTAAAAAAACATGTTAGAAGATCTGTAATGACAATCTGTTTTGATTATGTATATGTCTGTGTGTGGGCGTGTATGTGTGTGAGTGCTATTTTATTAGGTTAATTACTTCTTCTCTTTTACTTTGAATGTAATAGTTTAATCTTACAATCTTTTGATATTTTGTTTTTCCTAATGCAATTTGTATATTTGTATTAAATCGAGTGTGTGGGAAGAATGAAAGATGGAGTGATGAAGGGCAGAATGTAAGACGAGCCTGCGTGCCCAATTCTTTACCCTTTAAAAATAAAGATTATTCATTCATTCATTCATTCATTCATTCATTCTCTATCTGTTTTTAAACTATACCATTTACTTCCATCTATTTTACATTGAAAAAAAAAACCTTAGAGAATTTCCCGCATACTGTTCTGTTTCCTAATTTTAAGTTACTGTTCTCTTACTTGTTGGTATATTCATCATTTCTTTTTACTTCTTGCAAAAACCATGGGAAAAAAAAAGCAAACAAGTAGGCCATAAGAGAAGAAACATCATGCATTTTAACTGTATTACTTGCAAAGCTGTGGGTTATCTTCTTCGCTTGTCGAGAAAGCACTACATCAGTTCTCATTACGCAGCGACTCGTGTGACCCCTGGACATGGGCTCTCATGGGACTTTCCTGACGCCATCTTCTTTATCCCCTCCCATTTTCACCAACTATCAGCAGAAGCTGGCCATAGAATGTCTGACAAGGGAGCCATTTCAGACCAAAAAAGAAATATATTTTTTCAAGAGCGCTACGGTGTGTGGGATTGCATTCCATGTTTTATTCACATACTTGCTCTCCTTTCACCCGACCTTGTTCTTTATTCCAGAGCCCTAAACTGTAGTGAACGGAGCCATCCATTATAGCAGAGTTTTCTAACCGGGGGGTTGGGGGTTCAGCAAAAAGGCCTAAGGATTTCACGAGTTCTTTTAAATAAGCATAACGTACATAAATAAGTCCACAATAATAAATATTCTTTACTATTTAATACACAAGGTGTAGAGGTGGTGTAGAAGTTAGTACATTCGCTTCCCGAATAGAAGATTCCTCGATTAGAGTTCGCACTCGGGAGGATTTTTTTTTCTTTCAAACCGACCAGCTCTGGGGGTTCACCGACCCTCGAAAATTTGGTACCTGAGAATCTTTTCACTATGAAAAACAAAGGCAGCGAGAGTATGTCCTGGCGCCCTTATCTCAAACGTTGTAGTGGTCTAGAAATGTGAAGGCACTAACATTTCACACTCCCCTACGAGACATAGAGATTCAATACAGCATTGCCAACTATTCATTGATTAGGATGTCCGTAATTTACTGATAACAGCTTTAGGATGTCCGTAATTTACTGATAACAGCTTTAGGATGTCCGTAATTTACTGATAACAGCTTTCTGTTGCATGTAACACAAATACGTCGACGTCCTTGAGCTGTGGAGAGGAACAGACAGAACTACAAAAATAAGATTTTTAAGGGCATGCATCTTTCCCATCGCAACATATGCCTGTGAGACCTGGACACTTAACAAAACAACTTGAGAAAACACATAAATGCCTTTGAATGTAAATGCTACAGAAGGGTTCTTCAAATATCGTGGACAAAAAAAAAAAGAACAAATATATCCACACTACAAGAACTTAATATTGAAGAAGGTTGAGTGGTAAAGAGGATTAAACAGAGAAAACCTCTTGAAAGGGTACATAACGGGAAAAAGAAAGACAGGTAGACCAAGGCGAAGATGGCTGCAAGACATCGTTGATGATCTGTAAATGGATGCTTCAGCAGCAGAGCATCTTGCCTACATCCGAGAGGCCTACAGGAGAGCTGTTAGGGAGGCAAAGTTCTACAGGGGACATGCAAATGACTGACTGACCCTGATGTAGATTTGTCCCGGAAAAAGGAAAGTTTACGAAAACAATATCCTTAAGCCGCCTTAAATTTCAGCCTTACGTCTCTTTCCATCTGTAGGCTTGAAAAGGAAACATTAGAAATTTCTAGAGTGTCAAAATAGAAAAAAAAAAGGGGGGGGGGGGGGAAAGGGGAATAGACATTTCTAAAGAAGGTGATAAATATGGCACATGGTCAAAGACCTTCTGGTGTCTTTTGATCCCAGAAGTCGTAGCATATCAAAGACCTTCTGACGTCTTTTGATCCCAGAAGTCGTAACATACCAAAGACCTTCTGACGTCTTTTGATCCCAGAAGTCGTAGCATACCAAAGACCTTCTGACGTCTTTTGATCCCAGAAGTCGTAGCATACCAAAGACCTTCTGACGTCTTTTGATCCCAGAAGTCGTAGCATACCAAAGACCTTCTGACGTCTTTTGATCCCAGACTGATCTACGCTCAAGAAAAGAACGCTGGCCCAGGTTTCTAGCCCCGTGTGTTAGTGGTCCAACCCTGCCCTGCTTCCGTGGTTGGATCTGACTGTGAGCGTGCACATATTAAAAACAAAACAAACAAACAATTACACCTATCTTCATGATTTCCGCAGAGCTCTAGTTACTGATTATCAGTGCAGTAAATAACAGTATTCATCAGACCATCGATGTGAACATTTCGTTTGAGCTGATGTCGTAAATAACAGAGGATCGAAAGCAATAAATAATGTATTATGTTCCCTTTTGTTTTGCTGCTTTTGTTCCTGTTCTTGATACGTTCCATTTACCATTGCGAACTGCAGTTCTTTGCACGAAACAGCGTGATGGTGATCGCTCGTTAAAAAAATTATATCGGATGGGAAGTAGGCTATTGGCGAATTGAAAAGTGAATCTATGAAACGAGCAGCTTGGCAGAATTCGCCATTATGTGGACAACGCCGAGCCCTCCCCTGCCAAGCTGAAAGAGCACAGCATCACAGAGACTACCAAGATGGTGTAGTGGTTAGTGCTTTCGTCTGCCAATCAGAAGGTCTCTGGTTCGATTACATACTTTTGATGGATTTTTTTTTCAAACCGAGAGGTACCGGGGGACAACCCAGCCTAAAAAATGACTACCTGTGGTTCCCCTAGGAAAACAAAGACAGCAAGGACAGGTGCTGGTATCCCGAGCTCAAATGATGTTGTGGCCTAGAAATATGGCGCCACTAACACTTCACACCCGCTACAGAATGCAAATGGGACCTAAAGATCAGGAAGAGGATTATTCTAATCTTGGGCAAATTTGTTTCTTGGCCAAATCCGCTGTCACATCGTCAGCCTTGCTCCTGTGACACTTGCCCATTGCTCTTCAACTACTTGTGGATCACTTCCTTGGCCAGCTGTGTCAGATCGTGCTGGATTTTTTTTCCGAACTTTAACTCCTTATTTTCTACATTCTTCTGACATTCCGTGTTTTCTACAATTCTTTGACACTCCCTATTGTCTACATTCTTCTCATATTCCGTATTTTCTACATTCCTCTGACATTCCGCATTTTCTACATTCTTCTGACATTCCGTAATTTCTACATTCTTCTGTCACTCCGTAATTTCTACATTCTTCTGACATTCATTATTTTATACATTCTTCTGACAACCTCAGATTTGCATTCTTGTCATGGCAATCTGGAAGTGTCTTTTTTTTTATTTATATCCTAACACTTTGGAAATGTCTAATTTTTCCCTTTTATCTTGATACTTTGGAAATTTCTGCTCTTTTCCTTTGCAAGCCAATAGTTGGAAAGAGAGACAAGCCAATAGTTGGAAAGAAAGACGCGAGACTGAAAGTAAAGGCGGCTTATGGATAACTTTTTTTTTATTTCTCATGACAGATATTATCACTCTCACCGTTGTGTCCTTTTCCAGTGTCCTTTATCTGATCCTGAGATAGAAATGGATACCAAACACAACTGTCTTTAGAAGCTTCCTCAATAAACAGCGAATATCTACATGGCGAGGCACACTGGATAATACTGCGCTCTGGAAGCGAAGAAGCTGCCCGATTTGACAGTCAGGGACCCATAAATGGCCTGCTAGCGTCAGTGTTGGCGAAAATAACTGACCAAGACTCTGCCCCCCCCCTGCCCTCTCCGTTTGCACACCCAATAACAGGGGTATTCTGGATAACGGGGTCAGGGATCCGAATAGTCCCTGTGGTGATGGAGTCTACTAAAAAAGTATTGCATATCCCCCGGCTATTTAACTGCACTCATGGACTGAAAAAAAATTTAGCCGCCGTAACCCGTTCCAAATACCGCACGAAGATGTGCATCAACATCTTCACCGCATCCGCTGCAAAGAACATCCGCTTGCAGTTCCAGTTAGAAGAAGTTCATACCGTCGACTTATGAAGAAAAAGAACAGAATATCATTTGGAAATATCGGGTGCACAAATATTTGATCAAATCAAGGTTCTTACTTTCTTAACAGAAGAAATCCCAAACAGAAGGAGAAACGAGATAGGAAATAGAAATAAAGGCACATAATACGGTTAGATGGTGAATTATTCTCTCTTTCTTTCGCGACTCTGAAGGCCATGGTATTTGACGTCGCTGATTTTTCTTCTTCTTCTTCTTCTTTTTCTTCTTCTTTTTCTTCTTCTTCTTCTTCTTCTTCTTCGTTCGCTTCTACCATCAAGAACGCCCCGTGATCCTACCGAATTTACTCCTGCGGTTCTCGCGATAGTCTCATTTAGGATGGAGGCTCAGAGCATCGCGGTGCTTGGGCCTATATTCTCGGAGGATCACAGAAGCGGCATTGCGTGACACTGTGGTTTTCGTTGCACCAGTTTAGTCTAGAGTCGGACTTCCTCAGACGTCGCTGATGATGATGATGATGATGATGATCTGTTTTAGATTTTATTTTTTTTGTAAATTGTCCTCCGTGTGTCCCTTAACTTCACTATTTAACTCTTTGAGGCTGAGTGATTGAAATAGAGCATATGTAGGTCCTAGACTTTAACAATTGCTGGAAACTCTGTATGGAAACTGTCTCTGAGTATTTAACATCCCAAAAGAAACGGTCACGATTTCCTGACTTTGATAAGTTTTTCTGTCTAAACTACAATCGAGCAGCAAAGATAGCAAAACTGTTCGCAGCGATGTCAAAACAAAACAGTTTACACAGGTAAGGGATGGGCAAAGGTGAAGGTTAGAGCGTGAAAGTAGGTGAAAGCAGATGTGACGTGAGTCTCATACCAACAATTTCTGGCCCCGGGGGAAAGTCGTTTTTGTCTGCCATCGTCACAGCAAAAAATAGCGTCATGCGCAAACAGAGATGAAAATAGACTGTTGACGCTAATTCTATCTATCTATCTATCTATCTATCTATCTATCTATCTATCTATCTATCTATCTATCTATCTATCTATCTGTCTATCTGTCTGTCTGTCTGTCTATCTATCTGTCTGTCTGTCTGTCAAATTTCCTTTTTTCATTCTGTTATGGAAAACTTGTCATCTGTCTTCGTGTGAATTAGTTTGTTATTGTGTTCTTCCACTCCACCCCACCCACCCCCCACAACCTCCCTCTCTCTCTCCCTTATCTTTCTCTACCTCTCTCCCTTCTCTCCATTCTTTTCTGAACTAAAATACTTACTCCCTGCTCCTCCTGAATTTAGTTGTCACCAATGACCGCTCTCTCAGAACCTATACCCTGTATTCTTTGATGCCAATTTCAAGCGTCCAGGGCCGACAATTGAAATCTTGGGGCGTACCCGCGTGGAACAAATAGGACCTCAGACTGGAGACAAATAGAATTGTCACCCACGTATGGCACCCTAGAGAGTTCCCTCTCCGCTAGAAGTCAATGCTGTTTATAGCCGCCATTATGAAACTCGTCCCTTCCCTGCCCATTCTATTCTGCTCAAATATCAAAGAGACAGAATAGCTGGCAATTCATTCCACGCCTGAATTATTATACAGGAGGTCATGGGACGGTAACTTGAATCCCCAGAGTAAGGTCAGGATCATTGTCTTAAAGAGTGTGCCGTGACTCGCACAGAACAGCTGTTCTGTGATATTTAGCCAGATAATGGCTCCCAGAATCGAACGACACTTAACTCCAGCTCTCGCAGGGTTGGTCGTAGACCGTAACCGTTTCGTCTTGTCTCGTGGTATTAAAACCAGCGTTTTATGTGCATAGAGCCAAGCGCTTAATGGATCAAGGTATAATAGTCCAAATATCATAGAATGCCAACTCAACCTGTTATATCTGCTGCTTCGTAAACTGCTCTGCGAAAGCTTCTGTGAAGGGGTTTATATTCATCGATCCAATTCGGTTATATTTTCATGGGAAGCTTAGAGACACATAACTAGCGCTAGGGTTAGAGAACCGTACCTGATGAAGACATTGTTCCACTTTTTTTAATGCCAAACCTAACCCTAATACGTGGTATCTATCTATCTATCTATCTATCTATCTATCTATCTATCTATCTATCTATCTATCTATCTATCTATCTATCTATCTGTCTGTCTATCTATCTATCTATCTATCTATCTATCTATCTATCTATCTGTCTATCTATCTATCTATCTATCTATCTATCTATCTATCTATCTATCTATCTATCTATCTATCTATCTGCCTGTCTGTCCGTCCGTCCGTCCGTCTGTCTGTCTCTCTGTCCGTCCGTCTGTCTGTCTATCTATCTATCTATCTATCTATCTATCTATCTATCTATCTATCTATCTATCTATCTATCTATCTATCTGTCCGTCCGTCTGTCTGTCTGTCTATCTATCTATCTATCTATCTATCTATCTATCTATCTATCTATCTATCTATCTATCTATCTATCTATCTGTCCGTCCGTCCGTCTGTCTGTCTGTCTGTCTATCTATCTATCTATCTATCTATCTATCTATCTATCTATCTATCTATCTATCTGTCCGTCTGCCTGTCTGTCCGTCCGTCTGTCTGTCTGTCTCTCTGTCCGTCCGTCTGTCTGTCTGTCTTGTCTATCTATCTATCTATCTATCTATCTATCTATCTATCTATCTATCTATCTATCTATCTATCTATCTATCTATCTATCTATCTATCTATCTATCTATCTATCTGTCTGTCTGTCTGTCTGTCTGTCTGTCTGTCTATCTATCTATCTATCTAGCCTGCCTGCCTGCCTGTATGTGTCTGTTTATCTGTTTATTGGATTTACGCCCATTCCAGATTCTCAATCCAATCATGACGGTTCCAGAACTATAGAGGCCTAACCAAATTCAACAGCCTGGAATCAAACCTTCACGTTTCGTACTTGACAGTCAAAGAGTTAATAGTTACAACTACTCGTTGGAAAAGATGGATAGGCCAATGCTTTTAGTTGGATGTTCTCAATTGATTTCTGCGAGTAAAGTCTATATATTTTCACGTCAGTTTCCATGTGATAGAAAGGACGGCGGATCACTGAGTTATCGAGGTAGAAGCACTATAGTTCAAAACTAAAGAAAGAAAGACAGAGAGACAGAGACAGAACGGGGGGAGTAGAGGGAGAGAAAAAGAGAAAGAGAAAGGAAGAATGAGTAAGAAGGAAAGAGAGAAACAGAGAGAGAGGGAAAGAAATAGCGAGTAAGAGACAGAAAAGGAAATAAGAAATAGAGAAAAGTGAAGACAGGGAGAAATAGTGATTAAAAATAGAGAGAGAAAGAAATTGAAAAAAGAGAGAAAGAAAGAGTTGGTAAGACATATATAGAAAAAGAAAGAAAGAGGAGACGAGAGAGAGAGAGAGAGAGAGAAAGGATAAGAGAAAGAGAAACTACACAGTATTTATTTACAAGGACATAAAGAAACTACCACCAAGACGATGACAAACAAAACCCACAACACGGGATATCTACCTACTTCTAAACAGTTTTCTCACACTAAAAGTACCAAAATACATATGGCCACACTATAAAATAGATCTCTACGCTGAAGAAATGCTAGTAATTTGAATTTCATATCAGCCAGTCAGTCAGTCAGTCATTTGCATGTCCCTTACGGATGGATATAGATATTCGTATAAAGATCCTAATAAACCACAACTACCAGTAAATTATCGATAGGAAAAAGAAAAAAAAAGCCCGAAGCTTTTTTAAATCGTCGGTTACCGTAACTGGTTTATATTATTAAAGTAAAAAGAAAAAAAACCAGATTAAAGCAAGCAGCGAAATCTATTGTGAGGATAACTGGGCCAATAGAGGACTGGTAATGATCAATTTACGCTTTAGGAGAATCAGACAGTTTTGGCTGTGGCTCAGTATGTGTGCAGTTTTGTAATGATAAAATACTGTCGCAGATAAGATAAAGGACAAAAATTTCTCCTGAACATATAATTCCCGTTGATGTTTGCAAAAAACTGAATTCTTTCCAGACTAAATGTTTACGAAGAATTAAAAGAATATTTTGGCCAAACACCATAAGAAATAACATCTTGTTGGCAGAGATGCAGAAGAAGCCACTGACAGCAATTATAGAGGAAAGACGCTGGCGATGGTTTGGAATTGTGCTCCGAATGACTGACAACTCACTACCAAAAATAGCACTAAGATGGACACCACAGGGGAACAGATATAAAGGTAGACCAAAGGAGACATTGAGAAGAACAACAGAGAGGATGTTGAGCTATAGAGGGCTCACCTGGGCAAGAGCGGAAAAAAAAGCAAAGGACAGGCATTTGTGGAAAACCCTTCTGGAAGCCCCATATGCCCTGGGCACAATGTTCAGAGAGAGAGAGAGAGAAAGAGAGAGAAAGAGAGACATAGAGAGAAAGAGAGAGAGAAAAAGAGAGAGAAAGGGAGATAGATAGAGAGAGAAAGGGAGAGAGAGAAAAAGAGAGACAGAGAGAGATAAAGAGAGAGAAAGAGAGAGATGAGAAAGAGAGAGAGAGAAAGAGAAATAGATAGATAGATAGATAGACAGACAGACAGACAGACAGACAGACAGATAGATAGATAGATAGATAGATAGATAGATAGATAGATAGATAGATAGATAGATAGATAGATAGATAGATAGATAGATAGATAGATAGATAGATGTAAAAAAAGCATAAAGTACCGAATGCTGTATTGGCAAAACCAGTATTTCAGAACGTTCTTCATAAAAAGTGAAAAGCAGGTATAGATGTACCGGTTTCAGAATTCCTAGTATTGTGACCTTACTGTTTTTCATCTCCTACTGTATATTTTCGCCTGTTTCCTTCATCTTTCCATCTTTTATAAAACTGCCCCATACACTTTCGTCTAACTCTACAGCTATCAACTATAATGCGTCTAAGTAAAGTATTACAAGTTCCTCCATGTTCCTAGACCGTGAATATGAAATAGACAAGAAATTATACTCTTTTGAAAACAAATGCCTAAGGAAAATACTTGGTATAAAGTGTAACGAATTCATTAACAACGCAGAGATAAGACAGATGAGTGAACAACAACCTGCCTCACTGGTGATCAGAAAAAGAAAATGGACATATATTGGTCACGTGATGGGAAGAAACAGTCAGAGAATATCAAAACAAGCTATCAAGTGGAACACAACAGGCTGAAGAGAAAGAGGTCGACCACGTGAAACTCTAAAGAGGACAATGTTGAGAGAGGGCAAATTAATAGGCATAAAATCCCTTGATAAGGTTGGAAAACTCGTCGAAAACAGGAAAACTTGGCGAACCCTGTGTGACGTTTAACGGCACGAGAAGGATGTAAGACGGTGAATCAGTACGAGAATATCTTATGAGACTCCAACAGCCGCTGGCAATGGATAATGATAATGACGCTGGATATAAGCTGTGAATCTGACTCTTTACACATGTTCTAAAGGTACGAGCAGATTATATTATTTCTGTCAAGAACTAGTAACACTGCAGAATCATCTTTACTGGCTTATGGTATCTCAGACAGATGAATGTCCCTTGATATCTCAGACAGATGAATGTCCCTTGATATCTCAGATAGATGAATGTCCATTATAGAGCGGGAGTACATACTTCAGAACAGGTTCTCCAGTATTGTTTAACGTTTTGGATATCTTACAGACCTTATACATACAGTAGAGTAATAGAACAGTTTTCTTAGGATTAGACCTCGAAAAAATCATGGACAAAGCACTTTTAGACGCGAAAGAAAGAAAAATCACAAGATAATTACCTGGGATTCGAACCAAGGACTCCGGTAGGACGAGCAGCCTTCTAGCCACGAGAGAACAGCGTACCAACGAACTTGCTTTGTCTGCGATTTATTTCGAGGTCTAATTCTACAAAACTGTGTTCTCTTACTTTACTGCAGGAAAGCCTCATTGTTTCCTATATGTTCCTTGTACGTACAGATCTGGGCACTGGAATGTGCTGTTTGGTGGGGGGGGGGGGGGTGTCTTGAAAACCCGGAGAACGCTTTGGACTTCATCACACCCACTGCACTCCATTACCTTCACATGAATACAGAAAAAGAAGAAAAAGCAGAAATAGGAAACAAAATAGGAAACTTTATGTAACACTTGAGGTAAATAACTGCTAAACAATAAGGGAAACGTGTGCGCCGTTTGATCGTTAGAATATTTTCTCGTGGAATACTTTCTAGCAGGCAATTTGCTAAAGTAGAGAGAGACACAGGACACTAGAGACAAATAATATCAAAGCACAGAACGTTTGAAATTACTAGGAAACCATCATGACTCCGCAGGACGGGTAGGGTCAATTAGGATTAATAAACATCTACATAGAAGATGTTGTTTCTCTTCTCCTTTTTTCCTCGAAAGAAAAAAAAAACTTATTTAGAAACATATTTTATAACAGTGTACAAAGTTTAAGTAGGGACCTGTGGTCCGTATAAAGTCACTGAAAAAGATAGAAAGGAAGAAAGAAAGAAAGAAAGAAAGAAAACAAAACATCATACCTTAGAGCACCCAAAAGACCTTAATCTATTTTTCATTACCATCCAAGAATCCCTGTCTAAGGAGGGGACATCACCGTAATCATCTCTGACTTATCCTGGCTAATCCCTGGCTAATCTTCGCTTCCAAATCCATCTTTCTCACACTGACTGGCTCGCGTCGGAGCCAGCATTAGGGACAATGTCTCACTCACTGCTTTCTGTCAAGAAAGGAGAGAATGAGCCAAGAGAGCCCTCTTTCCCCCCCCCCCTACCTCGTTCCTCAGCTCACCCCCTTCTCGACTGTCGCTGTGTGTGTGTGGAGCAACGCACTGGATCAGTGGTTCTTAACTTGGTGTCCGCAGTGAGCCCAGTGAAAAGATGTTTGGAGATTCACAGGCCAGCAAATGGAGTAGCTCGATTAAAGAAATCTTAGCCATCGCCTGGGTTCTGTTCACTGCTTTACTTTTATTGAGGGGCCCACTGTCGTTTTCAGGTCGGAAAAGGCGGTTTGAGGGGGCGAGGGGGGGGGGGGGTTCTTCGGCCAGAAAAAAAGGATGAGAACCACTGCACTAGATGGAAATGCCGTCTGTCAGTTATAGTATTCTGTTATTTTTTTTACTTTTTTCCCCCCAGCAAGGGAGAGCACCCGCAGAAAAAAAAACAATGAAAAGAGAAATTCTTTTATCTTTCTTTAAGTTCGTTATTTCCCCCTTTTTGTCACATTGGCTGCTCTAACCACTGAAACTCTCTCGACAATTTTCTCTGGAAAATATATGGAGGTCCATCGTCGGGAGGAGAGAGAAGGGGTGCTCTCGGGGATTTCTGTCACTGGAAAAGCGGGCACTGGAAAATATCACTAAATTCTGAATAAGTTTCTTTTTTTTTACGGTAACGAAACGCCTGTAATTGTGGAGCAAGGGAAATGTTGGAGATAGTTTATCGTTTACAAGATATCATAGAATCCTTACAAGATATCATAGAATCTTTACAAGATATCATAGAATCTTTACAAGATATCATAGAGTCGTTGTTTGTAACAGAAGTACCAACAAGGAAAGTGCTTGACTGTAATCTATGGTAAGTCAGTCTCTCTCCCTTTCTCTATTTTTGTATTACAAGTATATATATGTATATATATATATATATATATATATATATATATATATATACGTGTGTGTATACATATATATATATATGTGTGTGTATATATACATTATATGTCTATGTGTATGTATGTGACAGCATATGTTTATGTTATTGACACATACGTATGTTTGTATATATGTGCATTTTTTGTATATTTGTGGTATGTACTTGTATTTGTGTGTGAATATATGTGCATTCTTGTACTTGCGTATATGACAAATGTGTGTGTGTGTGTGTATGCGTGTACATACATACTGTCAACGTCTAAAGTAGTTTAAAGTATGACTTGATCGTTGTATATTTTTAATACTGCTCTTCTATAAATGTGTTAGTTTAAAATGAATGTAAGAATGTAATTAAGTTTATTTCATGTAGTTACATAAATCAGAGTGTGGAGTGTATGGACATGAGATACGTTTATTATTTATTCATGTAATCATTTAATTGTTTCTTCACGATTATTATGCTCATTATCAAATGCTGAATATCTGTGACTGAGTGAAAGCTGTATGATGAATGGCAGAATGTTAGACGGGCCTGCGTGCCCAGTTCTTAACCCTTTTGAAAATAAAATATGTTCGTTCTCTCTCTCTCTCTCTCTCTCTCTCTCTCTCTCTCTCTCTCTCTCTCAAATTTCCGGGAAATAGCGGAATCAAACGAGCAATAACTAGATGATGCTCTACCATTTACAGATTGTTTACAAACTGTTGTTCGTAGAAACCGGAACGATTTTAACATGTACAGAGGCCCACCTACATTCTCCAACGAGCTTCTCAGTGCTCTAGTGAAGCGCTCTCCCCAACCTAGGGTTCATGGACCCCTACATGTTCCATTAAATGATATTTGGGGTCCATCATTTCGTGCCGTATCCCCCACGGAAGATTGACTGCAAATTAATCTCCCTTCTGCTCTGTTTCTTGTCTTCTTAGAACACTCGGCCAAGCTTGTCGCTGTCCATCTCTTGATGTTGTCCGCTCATCTATGTCGCTGTCCATCTCTTGATGTTGTCCGCTCATCTATGTCGCTGTCTTCCTCTTGTTCTCTCCCCTTCGATCTTGCTCTAAAAATGCCATCCGCGCGGTGTCGTCGGCATATTTAGGTTATTGATTGCTGTTCCATTAATGTTTAGTCCAGACATCTCGCTAATTTCTTTGAGAACCTTCTCTGTATAAAGGTTAAACAGACATGGAGAAAGGGCACAATCTTGTCTGACCCCCCCCCCCCCTGTGTTTATATCTATTGGTGCTGAGTAGTTTATACTGAACCGTACAACTGCCGTCTGTCCCCAATATAACTTATTTATTATTCCATCGCTGGCGATGGTTGGGAATTGTGCTCTGAATGATTAACAACTCGCTACCAAAAAGACACTAAAATGGACACCACAGGGGAACAGAAGAAAGGGTAGACAAAAGGAGACATGGAAAAGAACAACAGAGAGGGTGTAGAGCAATAGAGGGCTCACCTGGGCAAGAGCGGAAAAAAAGCAAAAGACAGGCGTTTGTAGAAAACCCTTGAGGAAGCCCCATGTGCCCTGGGCACTTAAGGTTCAGAGAGAGAGAGAAGGAGAGATTATTCTGGTGTCTTTGCCATCAACATTAATATATGTCATACATTCCATCAGCTGTTCGTGCCTGACTCTGTCCAAGACCCTTGTGTAATCTATAAAACAAGATATATATATATATATGCCAACTTTTCTTTTACTTCCATATATTTTTTAATTATCATTCTCTTTGGGGTCCAGGGATCACAAATGGATTGCCTCGATTGAAAAAAAAAATCTTAGCATTATATGGGTTCTGTTTATTGCTTTATTTTTAATGAGGTGCCCACGGCTGTTAGCCGAGACAGGGTCAGCAAAAGACTGAGAACCACTGATCTGATGTGAATATTTGACTTGAATTTTAGCATTTTCAGTTTGGTAGGTCAAAGGTAACATCGTACTGAGCTTTAAAAAGCAAAAATTTTAACACAATTTATCATTAGAATGTATTTTATACTGATGAGAATTGAGGGGTGGGGGAGGGAGAGAGAAAGAGGGAGAAAGAGGGAGGGAGAGATATGGAGAGAGAAAGACGGAGAAAGAGGGAGGGAGAGAGAAAGAGAGAGAGAGAACGAACATACATTATTTTCAAAGGGTTAAGAATTGGGCATGCAGGCCCGTCTGACATTCTGCCATTCATCATACAGCTTTCACTCAGTCACAGTCATTCAGCATTTGTTAATGAGCATAATAATCATGAAGACACATTAAATGATTACATATAATAAACTTATCTCATGTCTATACACTCTAAACTCTGATTTATGCAGCAACATGAAATAAACTTGCTTTCTTGCACTCATTCAAAACTCACAAATTTATAGAAAAGCAGTATTTAAAAAAATTACAACACTCAAGCCATACTTAAACTACTTTAAACTATGCTTAGGGACGCATATAGTCCATATCAAACAGATGGTGACAAAATTTAAAGTTATAAGAACGAATATTACTTATAAGTTTTACGTGAATTGGTAGGGCATTTCAAAGGTGGGCAGCTGAGTAAGAGAAGCGTTTTTTAAACATGTCAAACCTTGGTTTTGAGAGAATACAATTGCTTAACCGTTGACTGTGTTTTGTGTTGGATTTGAACAACGACCACAGATAGGGTGGAGCATTGTGCGATAGAATTTTATGAATTAACTTGTTGAAAAGAAATATCTTCTTGAGGGGTAGAATATCAAGATGTTTGTCGTCATGTGTAATATGTGCTGCATGTTTGTCATCTATAAGCTTTACTGCTCGTTTTTGAAGTGAGTAAAGTATTTTCATGTTTGACATTGAACAACTATCCCGGACTGTGGAACAGTAGTCCAAATGTGTTTGTATGTGTGATATGTAGTATATTTTTCTGGTGTCTATGTCAGGAAAATGTTTAATTTTAGTAAATTGGTAAACTATTTGTGCAATGAGTTTGGTTAGATTGTCTACATGGTGATTCCAGCTGAGGTGGCGGTCAATCATGAGACCTAGAGTTCATTAACATTCTCTATCTGGGAAGTTCCAGCGTTGAGCTGTAGTGTTGTTGGTGAATTTGTTAATTTCTGTCTTGTTGTAATGAGCATGAATTTTGTTTTGCTGGTGTTTATGAGCATTCTGTTGTTGCTCCAGTTAATTAGACTATTTCAATTTGAAGAGTTGAATCAAGGTTGATACAGTCATTGTCATTAATGTAAACTGTGCAGTCACCAGCAAAGAGGTCATAAGATGATTTTCTTAGATAAAGTGGAAGATCATTGATGTAGATGGTAAACAGGAGAGGACCAAGAATAGATCCCCGTGGAAGGCCATTTCAACCACAGATAACTTGACTTAGCATTTTTGAGGCAAACTACCTGCTGTCTGTTGGAAAGAAAAGATGTAATAAATTTTGTCAAGTCAGGGTGTAATCTATAAGTCTCAAGCTTTCTAACTAGGATTTCGTGATCGATCATGTCAAATGTTTTTTTAAAGTCAACAAAGACAGCATCACATAATTCATCATCCTTTATATTAGATAACCAACATTCTGTCATTTTTTGTGAGAGCTGTGTGGCCGGAATGTTTTAGCCTAAAACCTGACTGATAGTCAACAATCAAATCGTTTTCTTGCATCTGTTGTAAGGTTGCTTTTTGTATGTGTTTTTCTAGGGGTTTTGACAAAGTCGATAGAATGGAAATTGGTCTATAGCTTGAGGGATGTTTTTCTGAACCAGATTTTAAAAAGGGGATATATTATTGCAATTTTAAAAGCATGAGGAATGACAGTGTGCAATGCGCTGGTTGTAAATGTATGTTAATGTATCTATAATTACTGGGGCTGAGTAGCGTAATATCTTGTTGCTGATTTCATCAAGTCCTGCTGTGTTGTTGTTCTTTAAAGATGAAAGATAATCCGTCATACTTGTAACCTGATCATACCACGATGCTGTTGCATTTGGATTACCATACAGAAACCCGATTAAGATTGGGCTCTGCTTTGGAAGTCTGATTTCCAACCATATACATTCAATATCTGGTGTATCATGGTCTTTTCTACGGCAAGAGTGTATGGCTGTGGTAACATATACAACTATTCCTGTCTCAAGCTTCCTAGTAGGGTCACGTCGAGGTAAGTTATAACCGTCTATCTTAATGTCTTCGTCAGTTATGTTTTTGTTTAGACGACTTTCTGAAAAGCTGAAGACGTGGAAGTTATGATTAACTATGTTAGTTGCCTCAGAAAGTTTCCCTAGCAGGTGAAGAGAGAGAGAGAGAGGGAGAAAGAGGGAGGGAGAGAGAGAGGGAGAGAGAGGGAGAAAGAGGAAGGGAGAGAGGGGAAGAAAGAGGGAGAGATAGAGAGTGAGGGAGAGAGAGGGGGAGAGAAAGAGAGAGGGAGAGAGAGAGGGAGACAGAGAGAGGGAGAGAGAGGAGGAGAGAAAGAGGGAGGGAAAGAGAGAGGGAGACGGAGACAGAGAGAGGGGAGAGAAAGAGGGAGGGAGAGAGAGAGGGATACAGAAGGAGACAGAGAGAGGGAGACAGAGAGAGGGAGAGACAGGGGAGAGAAAGAGAGAGGGAGACAGAGAGAGGGAGACAGAGAAACGCTGTGTAGTAATAAAATTTTTACTAGATTGACGTGAATTATTATTCAATCTTTTATTTTTTCTTGCCGCCGTCGTACTGAGTGGTGGAAGGCTGACTACCCCATACATTCACACCTTACGTATAAATAACGGGAACACAAACAACAATCCTTTTTTCTTAAAATCACGATCCTTGTATTTACAAAATTCTGATCCACAAGGCAATGCGAATCAAACGAATCCTATGCGCATGAAGTCCATATATTTATATATTTCCACACGCGTTATTGAATCATAAAAATAGGTTCCTTGAATAATATGATTTCAATCCTGATTACAAATACACACAACTAAACTATACACGTCAGCCTCCATCTATCGAGTGACCCTCCTTGTCCACGTCTGCCGCTGGACTTCCACGTGCTCAACTTATCCACCTTTTTTTTCCCTTCTCGTCTTATATACCTGGTCAGCGCCGGACTCGAAGGCCTGGGGATTTCCATTCAAAACTGGGTCACTGCTTGCTTATTTTCCCACTCCTTACAGCTGTCTGATTTGGCATTCAGAGACCCATAGCTGTCAAGGTTAGCGAAACATCGCTGCCAAGTCCCTGTCCCACCTCTCCGTTTGTACCACCAGTAACAGGCCTAGCCTGACTAACGGGGAAAGAACCGTCCATGACGGTGGTGGAGTCTACTAAAGAAGTACTGCACACTCCCCTTGCTTTTTAACTAGATTCAGGGGCTGAACAACAAATGTATGGTCCGCTCCCAGGCCAGCATGATGCTGTGCCCCGACATCTTCACCGCATCGGCTGTAAAGAATACCAGCTCGCAGTTCCATTGAGACTGAAGAAAAATAAAGGTTGTTGGAAAGGTATGTAGCCAAGCCGTACATAAACTGTAGGTCGCATCTGTTTACGCTTGATTTATGTAACCAACTGTTTGACGAAAACGTGAAAAATATGGACAGCGATCAAAGTTTATCAACATGAAACGAAACGAAAGATTAAATAGGCTATTCAGCTATAAATAGTTTATATGGTAATTTACGGCGGCATGATCGAACCCCACACAGGAAAACAAAGGCTTCTGGGTGGAAACTGTAACAATGGAACTGTAACCATATTGATTACACATTGATCAAGAGTGTGGGTCAGAATAACACTGCTTATCAAACTTCGACCACAAATCAACTTTAACTGCTCATTTGAGAGACAGTAAAAATAACCATGTGACACGGCATTAGACTGTCCTGCTGTAAGCTTCGAAGACATGGTTATGACCAAGACAATACAACAGAGGATACAAACTTTCACGAACTACTGCTTGCGGAGGATTTTAAACATTAAATGGCAGGACAAGATCAGGAACGAGGAGGTCTGGGAAAAGGCAGGATAAGAACCTATGAACCTACAAATCATATCTAGAAAATGGAAGTGGATTGACTACACACTGAGGAAACCCGACACCAGCACAGCAAGACATGGAATCCGCAAGGAAATAGAAAACGAGGAAGACCTAGACTTACTTGGAGAAGAGAAATTATGACAGTGCTCAGGGACAAGGGAAGGAAGCAGAGAATAATTCCAAGAACAGGGATAACCAGAGAGCCTATGCTCTCAAGGGAGTGAAAGGCGATGATGATGATGATGATGATGATGATGATGATGATGGCATTAGAATCAGCATTGGCTGTGTTATTTTCCTTGACACGTCGCTGACACGTTAGAGGACAATGTGGTCAGTATTAGCGCTTGTCTTTCCTTCCCCAGAACACGTTGGTTGTCTTACGAGACTGAGGCAAACAGAGGATTTTCCTCTCCTACACTGAAAATGGGCAGTTGTCGTGAAGAAAGCGCCTTGGTCTTATCTTTACCTACTTTTGCCTGTGCTCATAATCCCTCAAAGGAAGATTGAGGTCTATGTACCTGGATACCCAACAAAGTCTCAAGGATTACCTTTTCCCTATCTGTCTGCTTCTGCTATTAGCGTAGCAAGGAGTTTCAGATGTCAGTCCAGAGTAAGGTGAGAGGCCTGGTTAGCTGTCATGTTATGTTTCCTCAGTCAGCAGTCATACTTTGACAGTCCACTCTGAGGAACGTCAGCAGTCATACTTTGACAGTCCACTCGTAGGAACATCAGCAGTCATACTTTGACAGGTCACTCGTAGTAACGTCAGCAGTCATACTGTGACAGGCCACTCGTAGGAACGTCAATAGTCATACTGTGACAGGTAACTCGTAGTAACGTCAGCAGTCATACTGTGACAGGCAAGGCTGAACTTACTGAGTTAGTTGTAGTACTTATTCCCGCCTGTTCGTGCTTTAAAATCCGCGCTGTAGGAACTGAGATACTGCTACAGTAGCGCGAACCAAGTGCAGATAACTCTCTATCTGTGAAACCTCATGAAAAAAGCAAGAATCATGGTCCCTGATTCTTTACATCTGCTGTGCAGTCGCCTGGCTGCGTCGTCTGCCGGACATATGAACCCGTTAATAGCCGCCATTAACCAACCATCCCGCCGGAAACGGACAGTGATAGCGAGGCTGCGTGCCAGGGAACACGTGCTTGTCACTGTCACAGAGACCTGGTCGTGGCTGATTCATCGATCATGGAATCAATCACCTGGCAGTGGACAGCGAGAGAACAAAGACTCTGGCGCTGAGAAAACACAAGGGACATTAACTTAATGGACGCCAGGGCTTTGCTCAGCATAGGGTCAAGATGGGGACACGCCAGACAAATGCTGAATTCAATCTGCTGTATAATATAACGCGGATACTCTTCATTTCGTTATTTTTCTTTCTTTCTTTCTTTCCTGGCTTCCACGCTTAATATTTCTTAGATAAGTCAACACGAACTAAAGAACATCGCCATTCTGTGCCTCTAAGCTTTGACCTCCGCTGTAATTACGAGTTTATGACTTTGCTTTCATAAACAAAACCAATCCTGGCTAGTTCGCTATGTAAGGGAGACAATCTCAGTTTTTGGAGACAACTCTGTCCTCAGGATTGCATATTGAGTACCAATATCTAACAGCCAGAGCGACGATAACTGGCACAGAACCCAATTCCTCAGGTTAAAAAAAAAAAAGCACAGCGCCATCATAGATTAGGTCAGTCCCGCCCTCAACAAAAAGCTGTTGCTAACCCTTTCTTCACGTATACAGGTCTTTATTGCGGGCTTAGGAAACATTGCTCTACAAGGCAGTGAAACTAATCACAGACTACCAAACACATGCCAGAAAACAGATGTGGTAGAGGCAAGGAACTTGAAAAGATGACAGGAATGCGGAAAATCGTTTTGAGACGCTGCTGGAACACAGCACTGAAAGCACCGAAGACCGGCAGGGCAACGCATATGACATGTTATACAGCAAAGTATCTTCACAAAAAAAAACCACTAATAACATACATATACACTAATAATGTATGAGAAGAGCTGGAGAGACAAAAAAATATTGTAAAAATAGAGAGAAACAAGGTACTTTCATATGACATGAAATGAGAAGAGGGGGCATTAAAAAATATTATAACAACAGGAAAAATAGAGGGAAGAAGATCAAGAGGAAGACCAACAGAAATGACACTGGACAGTCTGACAGGATGGTGTGAGAGGAGATCACCAACTGAGCTGATGGCCTGCATGAAGGATCGTGTACTCTGGAGAAGCATAATAGCCAACGCCAGTCGGTACGGCACCTGATGATGATGATGATGATGAAGAATATACAGTTGGCAGCATAGAGTCTTTCCCTGATTGCAAACGTTTATTACATAAAATCTATGTTGAGTATTTTACCTCAACTCAACAAGTTTTCTTTTTAAAATTGTATTTTATTCGTCGTGCACTTCCAACATGTGCTCCATTTGTTAACCGGAAGAAGGCCGAAGTGATAGTCTATTTATTGCCTTATGTCTCTTTAGTCACCGTCTCTATAGGTCAAGGTAAAATCCTCGTTTCCAAGCCATTAAGGCATAATTGAAGAACGCGGTGTTAGGCCCTTATTTTCCGGGATCTTCGGCACATGAAAGTGTGATGTGCTCAGTCCAGTATCACGCCAGGCCGTATGTACCTTCCCAGATTTCTCTGGCACCCATTCTTTTTAGGCTGGATGGGCCCCGGGCCTTTTTTTTATGTGTGTGTGCGCGTGTGTGTGTGTATACCAGAAAAATCCCACTGCTAGGACTTGAACCAGATACAACTGGATTGGTAAATCGAGTGTCACCGTCGCTTTTAGCATCCGTTATGCTTGTCTTCAGAGAGCATCTGTTATTTTTGCCGTGCAAGTTTCAGCATCGGCAATAAGAGAGACAATGTCGAGTGAACGTGGTGGTCATGGTGATGGACCATCCCTCCCAATCCTTTGTTTTGGAAAGTTTCCATTCAAGAATTGGTGAACAAATAAACCTCTTTATGACAGTGCGCCATTGTTGTTAGAAAACTACCTATGGCTGGTGTGGCCCACGCAATGCGACAGCCTTTCATGTCCGTATATCCAGACTGATGTAGTACATCATCTTGTAACTTGTATACTAACAGAGAACTAGGACAGGGTCATGACCAGCTCCTGATCGTCATCGGTTATGATTTAATCGTGCCATCACTTCATCTGTTATCTTTACCCGCAAGTCGTACGAAATAAACTGTCGACTTTACACATGACTACAGATGAAAGAGCTCTATTTTCAAGATCAGGGAGACAACTCTTACGAGCACAACCCCTAAAAAAAAGGCAGAGACGGCAGAAGGGAGGTAAGAAAGAAATATGTTATACTTGGTCGGTTCAAGAGTTCTTGTTCCTATCTATTAAATAAATAATGGGTTTTGTTTGTTATTTTTCCTCCCCACACAGGATATCCTTAAGAGTTGAAACCGTAAAGATGATGCAGCACAGAGATGGTTGACACGACAATCTTCATAAGAAGATATCTCAGCAAGCTGATCAATTTCAACAGTAAACAAAAGTCAATATATCTGATTAGGAACAGTAAATGAAAAAAAACCGACTGTCATGTATGGATCAGAAACATGGAGTACAACAAAGAAAGATGAACATCAATTGCAGGTCTTTGAGAACAAGACCCTAAGAAGAATCCTTGGGCCCACAAAGGATACCAACAGTGGAGAATAGAGACCAAGAAAGAACACCAAACTAAACGACTTATTTAAATCCAAGTGAATTGTAAATGCCTTGAAACTGAACAGATTACTCTGGTTGGGGGCATGTAGAAAGAATGGAGGAGAATAGACAAACGAAAATGATGTATGCACAAGAGATGAGGGAAACAAGACCAAGACAGAGATGGAAAGACAACATGGAATAGGATATAAAAGAAATTGGTGCCGCCAACTGTAGAGAGAAGATTAGGAATAGAGAGGAAAATAGGCAAATTTTATCTGCAGCAATGAGCCTTAATGGCTCAGAAAGCTGAAGAAGAAGAAGTGTGTGTGTGTGTGCATGCATGCGTGTGTGTGTGTGAGGGGGTGTGGGTTGGAGGGGGGGAATACAGATAGTGTATGAGTTTCAACATATCCTGCCTTAGTTCCAGACCTGACAGCACATTAGAGGATGATGTAGATGGTACCACACCCAGCTGCCTTTATTTCCCAGCTCCATAAAGAATCAGGTACCCATTTCTATTGTCTGAGTTACTGGGACATGGGATATGAGCCACTGAGCCCCATGTGAGAAGCATGCACACTAGTCATTACACCTTTCAGACATCGGTACAAATACCAAGGATGGCACACGAAATGGGAAGGTATGGCTGACAGCACATGACAGCACAGTAACCAGCTGATCTCTACCCTGCTTGCCAGTCTCAACATTCTAACATCCTGATCTCTATCCTGCTTGCCAGTCTCAACATGTTGACATCTTGATCTCTACCATGCTTGCCGGTCTCAACATGTTGACATCTTGATCTCTACCCTGCTTGCCGGTCTCAACATGTTGACATCCTGATCTCTACCCTGCTTGCCAGTCTCAACATGTTGACATCCTGATCTCTACCCTGCTTGCCAGTCTCAACATTCTAACATCCGGATTTCTACCCTGCTTGCCGGTCTCAACATTCTAACATCCTGAACTCTACCCTGCTTGCCAGTCTCAACATTCTAACATCCTTAATTCTACCCTGCTTGCCTGTCTCAACATTATAACATCCTGAACTCTACCATGCTTGCCAGTCTCAACATTCTAACATCCTGATCTCTACCCTGCTTGCCAGTCTCAACATGTTGACATCCTGATCTCTACCCTGCTTGCTGGTCTCAACATTCTAACATCCTGATCTCTACCCTGCTTGCCAGTCACAGCATTCTAACATCCTGATCTCTACCCTGCTTGCCAGTCTCAACATTCTAACATCCTGAACTCTACCATGCTTGCCAGTCTCAACATTCTAACATCCTGAACTCTACCCTGCTTGCCAGTCTCAACATTCTAACATCCTGAACTCTACCCTGCTTGCCAGTCTCAACATTCTAACATCCTGATTTCTACCCTGCTTGCCGGTCTCAACATTCTAACGTCCTGAACTCTTATCATGCTTGCCAGTCTCAACATTCTAACATCCTGATCTCTACCATGCTTTACCCTGCTTGCCAGTCTCAACATGTTGACATCCTGATCTCTACCCTGCTTGCTGGTCTCAACATTCTAACAACCTGATCTCTACCCTGCTTTACCCTGGTTGCCGGTCTGAACATTCTAACATCCTGAACTCTACTCTGCTTTACCCTGCTTGCCAGTCTCAACATTCTAACATCCTGATCTCTACCCTGCTTGCCGGTCTCAACATTCTAACATCCTGATCTCTACCCTGCTTGCCGGTCTCAACATTCTAACATCCTGATCTCTACCCTGCTTGCCGGTCTCAACATTCTAACATCCTGATCTCTACCCTGCTTGCCGGTCTCAACATTCTAACATCCTGAACTCTATCATGCTTGCCAGTCTCAACATTCTAACATCCTGATCTCTACCATGCTTTACCCTGCTTGCCAGTCTCAACATGTTGACATCCTGATCTCTACCCTGCTTGCTGGTCTCAACATTCTAACAACCTGATCTCTACCCTGCTTTACCCTGGTTGCCGGTCTGAACATTCTAACATTCTGATCTCTACTCTGCTTTACCCTGCTTGCCAGTCTCAACATTCTAACATCCTGATCTCTACCCTGCTTGCCGGTCTCAACATTCTAACATCCTGATCTCTACCTTGCTTGCCGGTCTCAACATTCTAACATCCTGATCTCTACCCTGCTTGCCAGTCTCAACATTCTAACATCCTGATGTCTACCCTGCTTGCCGGTCTCAACATTCTAACATCCTGAACTCTACTCTGCTTTACCCTGCTTGCCAGTCTCAACATTCTAACATCCTGATCTCTACCATGCTTGCCGGTCTCAACATTCTAACATCCTGATCTCTAGCAGCACGATGGAAAGGTAAAGACACAGGGGTTTTTTTTCACTTCTATGACAAGCTCACTGTTCTCTTTACAGCCATCTTCACTCCTTCAGCTTCTCATAGCCTCTTTAAATCTTCTCTTTTCCTAATATTCATTTCTTTATCTGCCCGTCTCCACTGCCTGCCTATTTCACAATAGGGAGATTTGCAATTGCTTACAAATATGAACTTAATTTTCACAGAAGAAAAAAAAAACAATTACAAAACAAACTACAGACAACACAGGTTATTTACCATGGCAAAAAGTGTATTTAAAATGTTCTGTATAATAGATAAAGTTAATACTTCTATTAGCAATACTGAAATAATCTGTAATACAACTCTGCTTAACATATAAATATTTGTTTAAAAAAGTTTCACTTCAAATAAAAGACATCGGTTAAAAAAAAAACCCACATAAACATTCATCATGACTAAACATGGATTATGGGTTTCTTCGTAGTTTAAAACAGTGTATGGCAAAACTGAGAAAATGACAGCTTATGAAGTTTTTGGTGAAATGCTTAAGTATAATCACTGTCAAATACATGCCAAGACAAAATAGGGTTTACCCTGTAACAGTCACAGTAAACTGATAACTACTGTTTATATGGTCAAGTAACCAGTCAACATGTATAAAACTATCAACAATATAACAAACTGTTAACAAGTTTAAACCAGTCAACATGTATAAAACTATCAACAATATAACAAACTGTTAACAAGTGTAAACCAGTCAACATGTATAAAACTATCAACAATATAACAAACTGTTAACAAGTGTAAACCAGTCAACATGTATAAAACTATCAACAATATAACAAACTGTTAACAAGTGTTAACCAGTCAACATGTATAAAACTATCACCAATATAACAAACTGTTGACAAATGTAAACCAATCAAAATATTCTATATATATATATATTGTCCAAAAAAAAATCAATATATAATAAACAGTCAACACTGCAGTGAATGCATTAACCAGCAATTACCAGTAAATTATCACTTCAATAAAAAAAAAAAGGATAACCGAAACTTCTGGATGTCATTGGTTACTGTAACTGGTTCATATTACCAAAAACCTGCCTGATTTTTAAAAAAAAACATCCAATGAAATCAGTTGGAGGAAAACTGAACCAGCATGATGTTGATGCTTGGTCTGCATGGAAGAGAGTCAGCCAGTTTTGCTTGGTCTGCATGGAAGAGAGTCAGCCAGTTTTGCTTGGTCTGCATGGAAGAGAGTCAGCCAGTTTTGCTTGGTCTGCATGGAAGAGAGTCAGCCAGTTTTGCTTGGTCTGCATGGAAGAGAGTCAGCCAGTTTTGCTTGGTCTGCATGGAAGAGAGTCAGACAGTTTTGCTTGGTCTGCATGGAAGAGAGTCAGCCAGTTTTGCTTGGTCTGCATGGAAGAGACTCAACCAGTTTTGCCGGGTCTACATGGAAGAGAGTCAGCCAGTTTTGCCGGGTCTACATGGAAGAGAGTCAGCCAGTTTTGCTTGGTCTGCATGGAAGAGACTCAACCAGTTTTGCCGGGTCTACATGGAAGAGAGTCAGCCAGTTTTGCCGGGTCTACATGGAAGAGAGTCAGCCAGTTTTGCCGGGTCTACATGGAACAGAGTCAGCCAGTTTTGCCGGGTCTACATGGAAGAGAGTCAGCCAGTTTTGCTTGGTCTGCATGGAAGAGACTCAGCCAGTTTTGCTTGGTCTGCATGGAAGAGAGTCAGCCAGTTTTGCTTGGTCTGCATGGAAGAGACTCAGCCAGTTTTGCTTGGTCTGCATGGAAGAGACTCAACCAGTTTTGCCGGGTCTACATGGAAGAGAGTCAGCCAGTTTTGCTGGGTCTACATGGAAGAGAGTCAGCCAGTTTTGCTTGGTCTGCATGGAAGAGACTCAACCAGTTTTGCCGGGTCTACATGGAAGAGAGTCAGCCAGTTTTGCCGGGTCTACATGGAAGCGAGTCAGCCAGTTTTGCCGGGTCTACATGGAAGAGAGTCAGCCAGTTTTGCCGGGTCTACATGGAAGAGAGTCAGCCAGTTTTGCTTGGTCTGCATGGAAGAGACTCAACCAGTTTTGCTTGGTCTGCATGGAAGAGACTCAGCCAGTTTTGCTTGGTCTGCATGGAAGAGAGTCAGCCAGTTTTGCTTGGTCTGCATGGAAGAGAGTACTTCATGCAGAGTGAAATGTAGATATATTTGTATGAGTTTCAACATATCCTAGCATACTCACTGTAATATGTGTACAACTGTCAATATTTATAAAGCAGTCATATGTGTAAAACATTCAATGTACAATAAACAGTCACCAAGTATAAAAAAAACATATAATAAATAATAACGCCAATAAAACAGTCAACATATACTAAACAGTCAACATGAATTGGTTAACATATAATAAACAGTCAACTTATTACAAACTATCAACATGTATAAAAGGTAAACATGTATAAAACAACCACTATGTGTAAACAGCTGACAAATAATAAACAATCAACATAAAGAAAAACAGCTAACATGTAACAAACATTATTGCTTTTCTAAGATGCAACTGTAAAATTATGGCAAAGATCACACTCATTAAAACATCACTGAATATATGTGTTACCTTCACTTTAAAAAGTGAATAAAATGTTAGTTTTATTTATAAAAACACCAGTTAAAACTCTTTATTAAATAACTGTTAAGTTTTTCAAATAAAGCATTCAACAGCAAAAAATTAGTACTTCATGCACTCATTTCTTGGTTTATCACATAATAATGTATAAGACTGAACAGTGGTTCCCAAACTTTTTCAAACTGCCGATCACTGAAGCCAGCGATGATCAGCAGGTGCCCTTTACATTACTCCCCTACTTTGTATTAAATTAAAAACCACATATTTCTAGTATTCAACATAATTTTTTATTTCTTATGTGGACTCTTGCATGACCTTTTTTTTTGGGGGGGGGGCCAGTTTGAGAACCACTGAGCTAGAGTAGCATTTAGCTTCCACACACAGAAGTTTGCTTGAGGGCATGCTATAGGTTCAAAAACAAACAACCAAAAAAACTTACTGTTACCAACAAAGCTATAAAGAAGATCTGAATTATCAATACTGCAGACGTTTTTTATAATAAATATGGAAGGTGAAGTTATTATCTTTCCTACAAGAAGACCCTGCACAAAACACACACAAATAAAAAATGAATGATTGGTCTCTGAATGTTAGGAAGTAATTAACAAATCAGCAAAACCAGTACTTCAAAGTGTTTCATCTTTCTGTTCTTTGTTCATATGTTTTATTTATGTAGCAACACAAACACTTGAGATAAATACTGGATTAGTGGTAAATAAAAAAAAAATATATATATATAAGAGTAATGTTCTAAGTGTACTACTCTATGGAAGTGAATGCTGGAAAATCACCAAAACTATAGAAAACAAGTTGAATTCTTTCCAGACTAAACGTTTACAGAGAATTAGAAAAATATTTTGGCCAAACACCATAAGAAATAACAGCTTGTTGGCAGAAATGCAGATGAAGTCAATGACAACAATTATTGAGGAAAGACGCTGACGATGGTTGGGACATGTGCTCCGAATGACTGACAACTCACTACCAAAAATAGCACTAAGATGGACACCACAGAGGAACAGAAGTAAGGGTAGACCAAACGAGACATGGAGAAGAACAAAAGAGAGGATGTTGAGCAATAGAGGGCTCACCTGGGCAAGAGCGGAAAAAAAAAGGCAAAGGACATACGTTTGTGGAAAACCTTTGTGGAAGCTCCATGTGTCCTGGCCCATTGAGGTTCAGACGGAGAGAGAGATATAAACAAACAGATTAAACTAGTTCCCCCATTCCAGCCAGAAGCCTCACGGGAAAGCAGGAAAGTCACAGCACTGGGGCTCACTGCTGGTGCCTACTTATCAATCCAGCTTTATACACGGGTACCTGATATACCAGCCTTGCTTAAACAGTCTTTGAAGGTGAATAGCACCTGCCCAGCCAGACCAGGCACACTGGACTGCACTGCAAGCATAGCTGTCAATGGGCACAGGGAAAACTGGACACCACAACATATTAAATGCTACAAACAAGGGACAACACCCCCGGATCCACAGAGGGTGAACATGAAACAGGAAACCAACCCTCCAGCTTCTCTCGTCTTATTAACCTTATGCTTTGTTAAGACTGCGGCCTGGTTAGCTGAGTGGTTAGGCGGTCAGCTTACTAACCTGGTGGTACCGGGTTCAATCCCAGCAGCGGGATTTTTTTTTTCTGGTGCACACCGAAAAAGGCCTCGGGGTTCACCCAGCCTCTAGAGAAATCTGGGAAGGTAAAGCGGCCAGGCACGATACTGACCACATCAGACTTTCATGTGCCGAAGGTCGTGGACAATATAGGTCTAACACTGTATTCCCCAATATGCCTAATGATATGAAAACGGGAATTTTACCTTTACTTATTGTTAAGACTACGATGGTGTAAGTACTTTCACCATCTGCTAATAGTAAAATGTTAATGTCTGTAAAGATGTATAAATAATAAAAAATAAATGTTGGTTTATACATCAGTCAACCACATAAAAATTGAACATTCCGGTTACCACTTTAAATCAGTTAAAATAAGCAACAAAGAAAAGTCAGACTAAAAACATATCAAATATTACTTAGTTGATTATGTCCATCTGAAAAACTCTTAAGAAAAAACCCAAAAAAACTAAGGTACGGCCATCTTGATTGTCTTTATTAAAAATTGTGAATTACGTCATATAAATATCTATATACATTTAATTCCTCTAGTTTTCTACAAAAAATAATGAAGAACATTTTGGAAATGTATGTATTTAATTTAGCATGTGAACCAGTTATGGTGCTTAAATCTTTAACAAAATACTATGGAAAACAAAGGAAAGTTAAAAACTATTATGAGGGAAAAAAAACTAAGAAATATTTTTCAAAGTTGTAATTTTAATTTCACATTAGTGATATATATTTTTTAGTGTTACAAGACAGTGTCCTGCTTTCTATACAAATTTTATATCACGCACACAGCTGATAGTGAACGGTTTTCTAAACAAATAAAACTGGCTTCTGGCCATTTCCAGCTTGTCCTAGTTAACCTACATGTAAAAATAGGTACCTGACACTTATGTCAAAGATACTGCAAACTGCCTATGCATACTGGAAAGCACACTGTACATATACTAGTACCTGCCAGTGTGTTAAGAGTAAAAACAGGATATTCACATTAAAGTAGGCACATGTGAACTAAAGAAAAAAACTATATGAACACTATCAGATCTCTTTCTCACAAATAATTCTGTGTCTCAGGTACTTTCTGCTATATATGATACTACTGGTTAACACATTATTTGTATCAGTAACTTGGTTACAATTTACATGTAGGCATATTATCTGTATCAGTAGGTGCTAGAGCTTATTGGTTGACATCTTATGTGTATCTGTAATAAGTATTAGAGTGTACTGATTGACATGTTATTTGTATCAGTATATGGAACTACAACATATATTTAGACATGTTATTTGTATCAGTTTTTGAAACAACAACATATATGTACACATGTTATTTGTATCAGTATCTGAAACTACAACATACACGTGCACATGTTATTTGTATCAGTATCTGGAACTACAACATACATGTGCACATGTTATTTGTATTACCAACAGAAGGGGATTTGGTCATGGTGAAATCAAATGGTGGTCAAAGGCCTCCTGTAAGGAAAGAAGGGATATGATCATCAGCGAAGTAAGGAATTCAGAGGATGATAAGCAGGTCAAGAAGGCAGTCAAACAGGCACATCAACAAGGGAGGATGTCCTACATATACCACTAACATGGAATGATATAAGGAAAATGGTAACCCTAAGGGGTGTATCAGAAGACTTCCTTTGCAATGAAAGGCAAACTGCCAGCATGCAGAGTATCTTTAGTCCAAGGACACTACATGTGGTGGTACAAGAGAGTGCTGCAGGAACTAGTAGATATCATTCATTCATTCATTTGCATGTCCCCTGCAGAACTTTGCCTCCCTAACAGCACTCCTGTAGGCCTCTCGGTTGTAAGCAAGATGGCCTGCTGCTGATGTATCCATTTGCAGATCATCAACGATGTCTTGCAGCCATCTTTGCCTTGGTCTTCCTCTCTTTCTTTTTCCCATTATGTACCTTTCCAAGAGTTTTCTCTAGATTATCATGACGTTTAATGTGTCCAAAATATTTAAGTTTTCTCTTTTTAATCCTCTTTACTAGTTAGCCTTCTTCAATGTTAAGTTCTTGTAGTATGGATATATTTGTTCTTTTTTGTGTCCATGGTATTTGAAGAACTCTTCTGCAGCATTTACATTCAAAGGCATTTATGTGTTTCTCAGCTTTTTTGTTAAGTGTCCAGGTCTCACAGGTATATGTTGCAATGGGAAAGATGTATGCCCTTAAAAATCTTATTTTTGTAGTTCTGTCTGTTCCTCTCCACAGACTCTTTAGTTGTTTTACTTTCTGAAGAGTGACAGATGTCCTCCTTTTAATTTCCCTCACTGCATCTCCATTATTAGCTAGCAGTGATCCAAGATATTCAAAACTCTCCTCTTCTTCCAGTTTTTCCTCACTGATACACATATCAGCTGTCTTGTTTGTTTTGTCAGTTGTCATCAATTTAGTTTTCTTCACATTACGATAGAGGTTTTGCTCTTCGCTGTTCTTATGGACTGACATAATTAGTTTTTTCATTCCTTTTTGTGGTGTGGACAGTAATATTGTGTCATCAGTATATCTAATCTCTGGTATTTCGTAACCTCCAATTGTTATGGCATCGTAATATTCTTTGTCTACATCTTCTCTAACATTCCTCATTATATTTTCAGCGTACAAGTTAAATAAGTAAGGCGACAATATGCACCCCTGACGGACCCCTTGTTTTATGTCAAACCAAGTTGTTGTTTCACCATTTATTCTTACTGCTGCTTGCTGGTCTAGATACAGCAGTGATGTTAATTGTATCAAATGTGTTGGAGATTCCATTTTTTTCATTATTTCCCAAAGTTTCTGATGTTGTACACAGTCAAATGCTTTTGAGTAGTCTATAAAGGATAAATACAGATTCACATTAAACTCTCTGCATTTCTCTATTATTAATCTTATATTGAATATATGATCTCTTGATCCTCTTCCTTGCCTTAAACCAGCTTGGACCATATTGACTTCTTCTATTTTCTTACAAAGTCTACCCATTATGATTTTTGACAGAATTATATTGGCATGACTAATCAGGGCAACAGTTCTGTAGTTTGTGCATAATTTCAGGTTACCCTTTTTTGGCAGTGGTATGAATACAGTTATTTTCCATTCTTTTGGCCAAATACCTGAATGCCATGTCTTTTTACATAGTGCATGATAGATTGTTGCACATTCCTTTCCTCCTGCTTTAATAAATTCAGCTGTTATCTCATCACATCCTGGTGATTTACAATTCTTCAGATTCTTTATTGCCCATAAAACTTCTTCTATTGTCGGTTCAGGTTCTTTCTCCTCCAATAATAATTCACACTGTTGATTTCTGCTTTCACAGTCGGCTGTTTCATACATTCCTCTGCAATATTCCTTCCATCCTTCTAGAATTTCCTCTGTCTCTGTCAAAGTATTCCCCATCTTGTCACAAATTACATTTAGCTTAGGTGTGACAGTCCTCATCAATGTCTTCATTTCTTTAAACATTTCACTATCAGGAGATGTCCTTCTTATTCTTTCACAACAATCTTGTATGTATTGTTTTTGTCTTTTCTTATGTTTCTTCATACTTCTTTTGTTAAAGATTTATAATCCTCTTTGTTGTTGTTTGTCACTTTCCATTGAGTCTTCATTTCTCTACGTTGTTTTATCAGTTCTAGTGTGTCTGCTGTAATCCATCCATTCTTTTGTGTTTTCTTTACTGGAACCATGTCTTTAGCTGTTGGTATTAAGATATCTCTGGCCTGTGTAGCCAATTCATCTGGTGTCATCTCCTCCTGTACAGCCATCAGAATTTTGAAAGGGTTCTTCGCTTCTATACCATATTGTTCTGGTATTTTTGTAAGATCAGAGCAGAGTGGTCTTGATCCCGTAAATGTCTTTTTCATCTTTATCTTCATGTCTACTATTAATAACTCATGGTCCGTGTCACAATCAGCACCTGGTAAAGTTTTTGCTGATGTTATACTTGATCTCCACCTTCTTTGCACTAAAATGTAATCTATTTGATTCTTGGTTTTCTCATCAGGTGATGTCCATATGTAAAGTCTTCTTGGATGTTGTTTAAAAAAGTGTGTCAGCAATCATTAGCTCATTTTCCATGCATAAAGTCATTAGATTGTCACCTGCCTTATTTCTATGTCCTATGCTAAATTTTCCTACAACATATCCATCATCTTCTGCTCTTTTTGTACCAATCTTTGCATTAAAATCCCCCATTATTAATATAATATCATTTTTTCCGTACCTGGTCTATTGTCATTTGCAGTGTGTTATAAAAGTCTTCTACTTCCTCTTCTTCTGCTGCTGATGTAGGTGCATATATCTGAAATGTAGACATCATAGACAAGACAAAAGAGAAACCACATAACAGCAGAAGAGCTAAGGCCCTACTTAAGTACTTTGTAGGTGACAAAAAAATACTGAAATCATGGACCTTCCCTTACCATCACTGCTAGATGGTGGAAACGACTGGGATGTGATGGCAGACCTACCAGGAAGAAGAGAATACCCGAATGTCATCAAGAATACAGGAATGCGACCAGACATTGTAGTGTACATAACAGCAGAACAGGAACTAATAATGATCAATCCTACGGTTCCATACGAAGCAAGAATAGAAGAGAAGCATTTATTCAAGAGTGCGAAGTACAATGACCTGGTCAAGCAACTAAGGTGTGGGGGGGGGGGGAAGGCAGGAGTCAAGGCACAAGTGATAGCTATAGTGGGAGTGAGAGCATTCATAGCAATATCTGCATATGATCTATGTAAGCAACTGGGCATTAAAAGGACAAGCAAGAACAAAGGCACTGAAAAAGCCTTTCAGAAACAGCAGAAGAGGTCTCACGCTGGCCGTGGAGCATGTGAAAGAAAAATACTGAGAACTTAAATAATTTCAGTTGTCACATCTAATACTGGTCCCCCATGGCAGAATGGCTTAGATGCACTCCAGATACAGTGCGACTTGGAAGACACTGGTTCAGTCCTGGAATGGGACAAATGGAAAAAAAAAAATAGGAACAAAAACAACTCACAAACGCCTGGGAGTCATGACCCCACCCCCCTTCAAAGTGTCAGGAGTTTAAATAGGGCTGAAACACTTGTCTGAAAGAGGGATATTTCCTCTAATGATCTAGACAGTTATTGTTCTGCTCTCTACAGTAGAGCTTCTTGCATGCCATATCAATCAGCTCTTATATTTTATTTATATAGTTTCTATAATGCTACAGTGATAGCAATGATTGTCAACCTTTATTGCCCCATGCACCCTTTTCACCTTCGCCCCACCCCAACTTGCAGATTGTCTGACTCAAAATAATATGCATATCTGACTCAAAATAATATGCATATCCTTTACCTTATTTCTCAGCCATTAGATTGTCACCTGCCTCATTTCTATGTCCTATGCTAAATTTTCCTACAACATGTCCATCATCTTCTGCTCTTTCTTCCATGTTGTGCTTACCTACGTCTACCATGGCACATTTTGTGCCTGTCTTTCGTGCAAGAAAGGTACAAAAAAAAGCTGTTTAATTTTTTTCATCTATTTTTCATGTTTTTTATCTGTTGTGTTGTTTTTGTATGTGGTCCATGAAAAAAGGCTTTTGCCCAAATATTGGATTGTTGTATGTTTTATACATGCTCATCTTACTTTCTGTAAATTCTTGTACCTGCCCACTTTCCTCACTCTTTCTATTTTTTTGTAAAATTGAACCATACACCTCCATCCTACCTTCATTACTAGCACCAGTTTTACTGCAGTCATCATTTCTCTTCTCACGTATAATATTCCAAATGTCTGAGTCTGTCAATCTGTGGTCCCAATTACTCCCTCTCCCCACTACCACAGCCCTAAATTTCTGTTATGTTTTCTCTAGAGTTTCCATTACTGTATAGTTTCTATTATCCTAACTCTATAGTTTCTATTACATATCTGTATAGTTCTATTATTCTAAATCTATAGTTTCTATTACATATCTGTATAGTTTCTATTACATATCTGTATAGTTTCTATTATTCTAACTCTATAGTTTCTATTACATATCTGTACAGTTTAAATTATGCTAACTCTATAGTTTCCATTACACATATGTATAGTTTTTATTATGCTAACCCTATAGTTTCCATTACATATCTGTATAGTTTTTACTATGTTAACTCTATAGTTTCCATCACATATCTGTATAGTTTTTATTATGCTAACTCTATAGTTTCCATTACACTATTTCTATAGTTTCCAGAACATCATCTCTATAGTCTCTATTATGCTACCTCTATATTTTATATTATACTACCTCTATAGTTTCTATTATACTATCTCTATAGTTTCTATAATACTATCTCTATAGTTTCTATAATACTATCTCTATAGTTTATATTATAATATCTCAATTAGGTTTGAAACAAATGACATGATCAGTTAAGTAAAACCTTACAAACAATACCAAAACCAACACCAAAAATTATGTATCTAAACAAACAAAAACAAAAAAATCCACTTCACTGGATGAAGATTAAATGCATCACATCCACCAGCATCATCTGTAAGACAAGAGGATATACATTACATCCATGTTAACATTTTCTACTACTAATTACATTATTGCTATAAATTTATAAAGTAATCTGTGAACATTAAAGACAAATGTTATGATTTATCAGAGCAGCATGTTCAGCACCCTCTTATATGCACCTGAAACATAGATATCATATGCAAAGGGAAAACTTAACAGTTTTCTTCAACAAGGTAGCCTGGTTGGCTGAGTGGTTAGGTGCTTGCTTTGCTAATCCGGAGGTACAGGGTTAAGGTCTCAGCAGTGGGATTTTTTTTTTCTGGTACACACCAAAAAGCACACAGTGTCAGCCCAGCCTCTGAAAATGGATTTAGCATGACCTTTACAAAACCATGAACTTCATCTTGATGATGGGCACCAGATTTAGCATGACTTTTACAAAACCATGAACTTCATCTTGATGATGGGCACCAGATTTAGCATGACTTTTACAAAACCATGAACTTCATCTTGATGATGGGCACCAGATTTAGCATGACTTTTACAAAACCATGAACTTCATCTTGAATGATGGGCACCAGATCTAGCATGACCTTCACAAAACCATGAACTTCATCTTGAATGATGGGCACCAGATCTAGCATGACCTTCACAAAACCATGAACTTCATCTTGAATGATGGGCACCAGATTTAGCATGACTTTTACAAAACCATGAACTTCATCCTGATTCAGCACAACCACAGAAGAACAACAAAGTTAAAATAAAGAGCTATTCTCCCACTCACCACAGTGTGTTAGAGTAGCCACAAGTTGTCTCTACTTGTACTTGGCCAAGAAGTTCAGGTGAAAGCTCTTGAAGCTGGCAAGGACCTCTTTAAGCTCCTCAATCTGTTTACATTGTGTAACAGAGAACATCAGATGGTATTTTTCAAAATGTAACAAAGTTCATGTAAGACACTGGAACATAAAGCTTCTCTCTTTTACACAAAGATAATGAAGGCGATGTAATGAGGATAGGCTGATATAAAGCTTCTCTCTTCCACACAAAGGTAATGGGGGCAGGCTGATATAAAGCTTCTCTCTTCTACACAAAGATAATGAAGGTGATGTAATGGGAGCAGGCTGATATAAAGCTTCTCTCTTCTACACAAATATAATGAAGGTGATGTAATGGGGACAGGCTGATATAAAGCTTACAATCAATGTCTATAATAAATTAAAATTACTGCCAGCAATGTGCAACATAAAATAATCATAGTCAGAAAAGTCCTAAATGAAATAAGTCACAGCCAACAATGTCCTAAATAAATCAAAGCTAACAATGCCCAAAATAAATCAGACAACAATGTCTAAAATAAAATTAATCTCAGTCAGCAATCCTTAAAATAGGAGTTGATTAAAAAATATAAACATATACAGGCAAAAGCAGAAATTTGTACCAACCTGTGGCAAGATGGTTGTTCGGAAGTGAAATGTCCCTTCTTCCTCTCTGAACCCGCTGCCAGGTATAGTGCAGATACCAGTCTCCTCTAGCAGAGCAAAGCAGTAGAAACTGTCAGGAGTCTGCCCATCTGCCTCTGCTGCTTTGATGGCCTTCTCCGGAAGGTAGATGCGAGGGAATGCGTACATAGCACCCTGCACCTAAATGAAGGGAAGGTTTGACAGGCACAACTTATTAATACACATTCCTCATTTTTCATACTGCTGGAACATTTATACACCACATTAACATTGCCTTTCACTCCCTTGAGAGCACAGGCCACGGATAAAGGCTCTCCAGTCATCTCTGTTCTTCTACTGTGCTGACAGGTCAAGGAAAATATGGACACTAACATCATATCCATTTTCTTGCCTCCATGGCATAATAGGATCACCTTTACTGTCACCTTTTACTGTGGTAGTTACTTGTACATTTATTTTTTTTAATTTTCTGTTCAAGTTTCACTGAAACTGACTAGTTTGTTCCAGGAATATATTTTTTTCTTTCTAATACACAGTCACTTTGTGTGGTTTGTTGCATGGCTTTTTGCTCAACAAAAGGGAAGTATTTAAAGAACTGGGTGCTGTGCGAATGTAGGTATGTGGGGGTGTGGGTTGCATTGTGTTGCATTTATGCTCTTTATGGCCCAGCACATCCGAATTCATCTTGACATAGTTTTAGGTCTGCATTCATCTTCCCATGTTATTCACCAGGCCAGACTGCTGTCTGTCTCCAGGGGCATCACTGGGAGGCAGAACACTTGGTCAGCTATGACTCAGCAAACATGATGCAAGCAGTCAGCTATGACTCAGCAAACATGATGCAAGCAGTCAGCTATGATTCAGCAAACATGATGCAAGCAGTCAGCTATGACTCAGCAAACATGATGCAAGCAGTCAGCTATGACTCAGCAAACATGATGCAAGCAGTCAGCTATGATTCAGCAAACATGATGCAAGCAGTCAGCTATGACTCAGCAAACATGATGCAAGCAGTCAGCTATGATTCAGCAAACATGATGCAAGCAGTCAGCTATGACTCAGCAAACATGATGCAGGCAGTCAGCTATGATTCAGCAAACATGATGCAAGCAGTCAGCTATGATTCAGCAAACATGATGCAAGCAGTCAGCTATGACTATGACTCAGCAAACATGATGCAAGCAGTCAGCTATGATTCAGCAAACATGATGCAAGCAGTCAGCTATGATTCAGCAAACATGATGCAAGCAGTCAGCTATGATTCAGCAAACATGATGCAAGCAGTCAGCTATGATTCAGCAAACATGATGCAAGCAGTCAGCTATGATTCAGCAAACATGATGCAGGCAGTCAGCTAAGAGTCGCTGACCGCTATCTCGTCCAGCTTGAGCAGTGCGTATTAGCCCCCGTTTTCTGTGATAATGTAATAAGATGTAATCACTGTTTTGAATGGGTTTTATGATTCAAATATAGTCTAACTTGTACTGAGTTACAGAAGACAAGTCCTACTCTTATAGTTTCCAACTATTTCTACTGACAATGTATTCTCAAAGTGTTTCACAGTGAAAAATAACCTCTTGACACTGAAGAGCTTTCCAAGACTGGACTGTAAACTTACCTCATTGCACGAGATCCCTTCAATAGAGTTGAAAAGCTGTGTTATCAGCTGTGCTTTCTCTTTCAGTTTGCCAAGGGCATCATCCCTCTCCTTCACAAAGAGATCGTATGATGGTTCACCTGCACGGATGATATCAAACATCACATCTACATACAACCTTCATAAAAAGCAAATCTTATACAGTCAAACCCACTTATATCACATCACTTTATGTCACATGATAATCTAGAGAAGACCGTCTTGGAAGGGTACATAATGGGAAAGAAAGGAAGACCAAGGCGAAAATGGCTGCAAGTTCCGCAAGGGATATGCAAATAAATAAATGAATGAATGAACATATTGTGTCCAATAACGATAGCTTTGGCTGTTTGTTATATGTTTAATGTAGCAAATGCGGGATGGACACATACACACTGGCCCAGTTAAATCCCTTGTAATGGACCCCGCTTTATGTCAACTCTGCTTATTGTCATCATATTTTGACGGTCCCGGCGATGTGATATTAAACAAGTTCGACTGTATATATGATTTCTGACACTTGGCTTAAAAGTATTTATCTTATTTTAGTATTTTGGTTACACACCTAGCTCTTCCATTTCAATGTACTACATAAACTAATCTTAGCATCCAGAGCATTTTGTCTGAGTTATCTGACACTCCTATAATAGACATGAGGCTACTAGCAGGTTTCTTAATCCTATGTTTCCTCTTTCTTTTATAGAAAGTTCTGTTCTCTAAAAATTCTGCTTTATAAGAAGGTGACATTATACTTTATAACAATAATAAATACCGTTGATTGCTACAGGTTTCTGAGCTAATCTGTTTATTCTGTTGCAGAATATTGGTTAGAAACCGTGTTGTTGTGGTCAAGTCTTGACCATAGCTCAGCTGTTTAAGTGAGCATGTGGGAGAAAGAGTTATCTCCATGTTACGACTGGAGAGCTCAGTCACGTGGTCTGAGCTGGAGAGATTTCAGGAAAGAGACTGGGTTATGAGCTCTTGAAGAGAGAGGCTGTGTGTTAGAGTTTTTCTGGGATGTCTGCTAGAATGGTTTGATTCTATGAATGGTTTCTGGTTGCTTGTCCTTTTTAGGACAAAAACGTATGTTAGAGTTTGTTCTGAAATGTTTGCCAGGATGGGATGATTCGTAGTGCTAGTTTCTGGTTGCTTGTCCCTTTTAGGACAAAAACGTGTCAGACTTGCTATGTAGTTTTGTAAGTTGATTCATCCCTCTGGGCATGGAAAGGATTCATGATAGAAGGCATGTTGGAGTTTTTGGTGAATATGAAGCTAGCATACTTTTTGATGTTGTGTGATAGTGTGAGTGTCCCATGGCAATGTTAATCGCCCTGACCATTTTTCAGTATTCACTGTTAGCTGTCTCATCAACTTCCAGTCCACATCCATCCACAGCACTCATTTACAAATGGGGATTTCATCATTAAACTTTTGTTGACCTTTGTAACTGCTGAATCCTGTGCTCTCTGGATTCATGTTGAGTGAGCCAAACGTGGTACTTATATAAAATGGTCATGCTCGTGCACTGACTTGTAGTGGTTGTTTTGTCCTGGGTTGTTGTTGGTGTTGTTATTCAGTGTATAATAATTTAATGTCTTGCTGTCAGTTGTGCAGCAGTAATCCAATAACTGCGGTGTAAGTAGTGATGTGAAGTATTCAGTCAAATACTTGTTTAGATGGTGTGTAACACATTTACACACACCATCACAGAGTAGATGCAATACACTTAAACAGCAGGCCAACACCAGGTATAATGCAATGTAGTACATATTTAGCGGAGACGTTTAGCGTAACACGTTCACAATGGAAGCAGGTCAGAGTTTTTTAAACAATCAGATCTGATGTTCCCCATTTCACAAAGACTATGTTAAGACAAGTGTGTTCTTGACACAGTTCTTCTCAGGTGAGTTACTGGCCATATTTTCACTGACATGTCAACACACTGGAGGATGATGGGGGTCAGCATCATGCATGACTGTCTCTCCTTGCCTAGTTCCAGAAGGAGCCAAGCGCCCATTTTTTACAGCTGATTAATTTGGAGTGGTCCCATATCATGCTGATTTAAACCACTGACCTTTCCCACAAGAGATGAGTGAACTTGCCACCCCGCTGCTCAGGCATTCATGTTAGAAATATTAATTAACTATATGCAGGGAAAGACTTGCTCGGCTTCACTATCACTTCTTTCTCTCACATTTTACTGCTCATAAAATTCACAACATAATCAAAATTCAAAGTGAAAAAAAAAAAAAAATAACAAACCAAAAACTGGCACACAAAAAAAGAGTTACAAATAAACTGTATTGTAGAGCAGTGTTTCATTTGTTGTTGTTGTTGTTCTCAAAAAGATAAGAAAAGGTTAACCAAAATCAATGATCAGAATGGTTAGATTACCTAAAAGTTGGTTCAGCAAAACTGTGAACAGAAATTACCTAGGTGAAAAAAAAAAAACAATCGAAAGACACCAAAACCAAGTCTCTACCTCCCTCCCACCCCCCACCCCTTTTTTACACACACATACATGCATGCACATATACACATGCACTTACACACAACACCGCCCCCCCCCCCCCGCGGCCATGTCCACAGTTAATAACAATAAAAAAAGAAACCATAATTTTTCTGAGCACTTCTATGTCCAGCTTTCATTCTAGGATTCACCATGATCATCATCTGCCATGCCGATTGGCGTTGGCTATTATGCTTCTCCAGAGTACACAATCCTTCATGCAGGCCATCAGTTCAGTTGGTGATCTCCTCTCACACCATCCCGTCAGACTGTCCAGTATCATTTCTCTTGGTCTTCCTCTTGATCTTCTTCCTTCTATTTTTCCTGTTGTTATATTTTCAACGCCTCCTCTTCTCATTGCACATCCTATGAAAGTACATTGTCTCTCTCTTATTTTATTTTTTACAAGATTTTGTTGCCTCTCCAGCTCTTCTCATACATTCTTCATTAGTTATTCTAGGATCATCCAGGTCAATTTACCTCCACTTCTTTGCATATGCTTATCTGTTGTTTTATCATCTGCTGTCCTTGAATAAAGAATAACAAAAAAATCTGTCCCACAGAATTTGTATGCTACAGGGGTGTGAAGTGCTAGTGTCTTCACATTTCTAGGCCACTACAACATTTGAGGTAGGGACATCAGCAACCTTGGACTGCTGCCTGTTTCCCTAAGGAAACCCCAGGTACTCATATTTTGAGGCTGGGTTGACCCTGGCACCAGTCAGTTCAGAAAATTCTACCCAAATGCAAAATTGAACCATAGGACCTGGTGATCAGCAGGTGAGCACACTAGCTACTACACCACCACAGCACCTGACCACAGCATGTGGCTGAAATATTGAATTACTATTGCTTGTTTTTCATTTCTTTGTGCTTTATTTATTATCTATTTACTGTCAAATTCCCTCTCTTTTTTCTTCCATTTGTAAAACTGAATCATATTATCTACTTCTACGACAATAAATGAACCAAAGGATAGCCACAATAATGAAGGTAAGCTATTCTTGAAGACATCTGGTAGCATCTATGATCAAAAATACAGGATATTCATGATGAGAACAAACTGTGGGGTGAAGATGAAGTACTCAAGATGAATGAGAATGCAGTCAGCAACCCATAAGCTGATCACTTGTTTCAGGGTTTGAACCCCAGCCAACCAAGACCCTGCTGTACCTCCTGGTGGTGCACCCTGAAACAGATGGCAGTCTGGCCGAGTGAAAAGAGGGACTGAAATGGGGAGATGAACTAGTAATAAATATATATATACAAAGTGTGTCCGGTAAGTAATGAGACTTGTTTTATTCAGCCAATCACTATGGCCCCGGGGGGGGGGGGGGGGGGGGTGTGTCTTCGGGCCTGAAGGTTAGTAGGAGATGTTAGGTAAAGGGTCAACATCTCATCATTTGTCTCTGAGCTTATACAGAGTGTGAATCGCTTGTGAAGTGGACAGCTGTTTAAGCGTCGCGTAACAGTCAAAATGCAGGAGTGTCAAGCAGCGATAAAGTTTTGCGTTAAACTTGAAAAATCCACAACTGAGATGCTTGCTATGATACAGAAAGCCTACAGGAAGGATGTTTTATTGAAAGCAAAAATGTTTCGGTGGCACAAGATAATCCAGAGATGAAAAGACAGAGCTCTGAGTGGCACGCTACCGAGTCTCCTCGACCAAAGAAGGTTCAAGTGTGCAAATCAAAGACTAAATCAATGCTCATCGTCTTTTTTTACTTTAAGGTGTTGTTCATAAGGAGTTCATACCACTTAGAAAAATGGTCAATGCGGCATTTTACGTGGAAGTGGTTAAATGGCTGAAGAACAGAGTTGCGTGCGTCCACCCAGAAATCACCAACACCTGGGTTCTTCACCACAACAATGCACTGAGCCATGCGCCACTGCTAGTGAGAGAGTTCCTGGCAAAACAAACCATGGCAACGCTGTGCCAACCTCCCTACACCCCAGCTGACTTCTTTTTGTTTCTCCACCTCAAATCAAGCTTGAAAGGCAACCAATTTGGGACTGTTAATGATGTGCAAGCTGCCGTGATGAGTACTTTAAAGGAGATCTCTGTTCAAGACTTCCAGGTGAGCTATGACGCAAGGTAGAACTGCTGGCAATGGTGTATTGATGCTCAAGGATGTTATTTCAAGGAATTTTAAGTATATGTAAGTATATGAGGGGTGATTTATAAGTTCTCGGCATAAGGTACAAATAATTGAAACACACAGTTGATATTAGGTGCATTTGTAGATCAGGTTAATGTAAGATTAAACACCAAGTTTCAAGAAATTGACTGCAACCAATTTTTTTTTTTTACAGGCTACTGAAGTGGTAAAGGGTGGCAGAAATTGAGAAAATGGATAAAATTTCTCATCGAGCAGTCATTCGCTACCTTAGCATCAAGGGCTTACATCGTAGGAGATACATGAGAATATGGTAGAGACTCTAGGGGAGAGTGATCCTTTTTACAGCACAATGAAGAAATGGGTAGCTCAATTCAAACATGGAAGGGAGAGTCTGGAAGATGATCCCCATCCAGGAAGACCAAGAATGGTAACCACTGATGATACCACTGGCAGAATCCATGACATGATAATGGAGGATCAACGACTAACTGAGCAGTACATTGCTACTGAATTGGGCATCTCCCAGAAACATGTTCATGCCATTATTCACAACGATCTTCAAATGACAAATGCTCGATGGGTCCTGAAACTTCTTGGAGCTGATCACAAACAACAGCATCTCAATATGTCAAGAGACAGTCTTAGTCATTTTTCTGCTGATCCTAAAAAGTTTCTTCAGCAATGTGTGACCATGGATGAGACTTGGAATCATCATTTTCAACCAGAAACCAAAGAACAGTCAAAGCAGTGAAAACATCATGAATCCCCACTTCCAAAGAAAGCAAATGTGGTTCTGTCTGCAGGCAAAGTGATGGCTTCCATCTTTTGGGATTCAGAAGGTGTGCTATTGGTAGATTATCTTCAAAAGGGCAGAACGGTCACTTGGGCTTATTATGCTAATCTTGTGAAGCAACTGGGTCAAACTGAAGGAAAAGCGTTGAGGGAAATTGACAATAGGAATCATCTTTCAGCAAGACAATGCTCCAGTTCACAAGTCAGTATTGGCAATGGCAGCTGCCATCCATGAATGTGGCTTCCAGCTTCTTGAACATCCTCCTTATTCCCCAGACTTGGCACCTTCGGACTATTATCTGTTTACCAAACTCAAAAAGGAGCTCGGTGGTCACAAATTTGCTTCAGATGATGACGTCATTCATGCTGTAGGCCACTTTCTACTAGCACAAGATGCTGACTTTTACAAAGAAATGCATCCGTATGTTTCAGGATAGCTAGACTATAGCTAGGACTATGTTGAGAAATAACCCAAAAACGTTGTCCACAAATAATCCATTGTACCTTATGCAGAGAACTTATCAATCACCCCTCATATCTTGAACAAATCGAATGTTATGGAATCCATCTCATTACTTACCAGACACACCTTGTATATATGAAAGAAAGAAAGAAAAATAGCTGAATATGTCGGGCTTTGCAAGGAACCTAAGGACAACACTTGCAATCAACACCCTCTAGAGAGCAGACAGCAAAAAATAAGAACATGTAAATAAGTGTAAAAATAAAAAAGTTCATGAATGATAAAGATGATTAGCTGTGATAAGTTGTCAGTAAACAAACAGGACTACTAAATGTACCTGGCCTGGGTGGGTTGACCACACAATCCACAACAGCCTGGCCTGAAATAGGTGGGCACAGTTTTGCTGATATACTCTTGTAGTACTGAGCCCTGACTTCCGGCAGAAGATTAATCACCTGTGACACAATGTAATTAGCAATGATCCTGTGTTATCACTTTCCCAACAAAATAAAAATTATATTTTACATAAGTGGCTCTCAACTCTTCTCAGGTCGTGTACCCCAAGACCAACAATAATTCACCTTGCTCCCTTATACCTCTCTGCCACTTTGTATTAAATTGAAAACCTCCACACATTTCTAGTTTTGAGCACAACCTAGACTTGCCGCTCCAACCCCACATGCTCATCATGGACCTCAATGTGTTTGTGGATTGTAGACTGCAAATTAACAGTACAGTTCAAATTTTATCCAAAAACAAATGATTAAATGTATTACTGCCCTTACATCTACATTTTCTGCGGCTTTAATCCTTTTCTATCCACTGATAGAGACCCTATCCTTTGATACAAGCAAGGACCCTATCCTTTGATACAAGAAGAGACCCTTTCCTTTGATACAAGAAGAGACCCTATCCTTTAATACAAGAAGAGACCCTATCCTCTGACACACGCAGAGACCTTATCCTTTGATACAAGGAGAGACATTCCATAAAATAAGGTTTTTTTTTTCAGTTTTGTTACATTCAGGTAACTGAATGTAATTACCCAAAATTACCCCCGCTAGTGTAGCGGTAAGAGCACTCGTCTAGAAACTGAATGGTCGGGGGTTCAAACCCCCAGCTGAGTGGGAATTTTTTTCTGACCAATACGGCCACGGGGTCAACCCAGCCTCGTAAAATGGGTACCAGAAAAAATCTTGGAAGGAAAGGCAGCGAGGAAAGGAACTGGCCACCCTAACTTATATGCTGATGGCCCAGCATAATGAGGTCTCTAATGCTTCATACCCTACGGCATTTGCTTATGGGACTACTTTACCTCTACGTACAGGTGTTATATATTTTCCACTTTCTTATATCTTATCTTATCTCCTTCCTATGCCGTTAAACATCACATAGGGCTCGCAAAGTAGTTCGCCAATTTCTAATATGCTTATTACTAAATCAAATTTTTAAAATAATAATATAATACATGAACTAATAACTATCCTAAATAAATTGATATTTTTTTCACATATACAAGTATATATGGCCCAGTCACTCCAGATATATCTTACATCCTTCCCGTGCCATTAGATGTCACATAGGGCCCGCATGGTAGTTTGCCAAGATGTCCTGTCTTCTGTGAGTTTTTCAATCTCATCAAGGGATGTTATGCCCACTGAATTAGCTTCTCTTAACAATGTCCTCTTTTGAGTTTCACGTGGTCGACCTCTTTTTCTTCAGCCTGTTGTGTTCCATTTGATAGCTTATTTGGGGATTCTCCGATTATTTCTTCTCATCACATGACCAATATATGTCCATCTTCTTTTTCTGATCAACCATGAGATATTGAGAAATATATATATATATATATTATAATTAACAGTAAAATCTGCAACTGACTGAGCCACTTGCCTAAAAAAAAAACTTTGACTCAAGACTAAACTGCAACACTGGTTTTTATAAACAAATCTATCATGTAGGATAGGAAACGGAAGTTACTTTTCATCTTCAAGATATAAATATGTTGAAAAATTACAAAGATATATAAAAAAAATACTTCAAATATCCAGTGTCTCATTCAGTTTGACCTTCCTGTCAGTGTTTTATTTGCCTTTGATCCAATTCACTGCTCATTTTCTATCATGATGCTTCTCTTATGATGTATTTCTCTTTCTATTTTACTTATTTTAATGATGTATTCTAATTTACTTGTTGTTAGTATGTGCTCTTTACTTCCTGTCTTTGTGTTTATAGCAATCTCAAAGAAAGATAATTTCACTGACCTTTTCAGTTGTTGTAAAACTATCCCCATCAACCAATTCAGCTGCTATAAAACTATCCCCATCAACTTTTTAAGTTACTATAAAACTATCCATATTAACTTCTTCAGCTGAACTATCCTAAAAATATTTTCTATGGAAAAAATAAACAATTATTCATATAACACTTTACTGTTTCCTTTAAGACAAGAAATATAATTTATGCAGAAAGTTTCACATGATTTGGTTACTAATGTTTATAAAAATCAGTCAAAATATTCTAGATACCCTTTATTTAACATGAACAATAATGTCTGACCTCTGCATAGCCTCCTCTGTACCCACATTCTCCCATATATCCTTTAGATGTAGACATGAAGGACACCAACTCCATCTGGCTGTACAGTGGGCCAAGTTCCATCAAGACCTGCTTGAAGGAGAAAAATCTGGATCCTTCTGCATAAATGTTGTGTTGATACACCTCATCTGCCAGGATGAAAAGTTTCTCTCTCTTGGCAAACTTGATGATCTCCTGGATGTTCTCCTTGGTCAGAACAGAGCCCGCTGGGTTGCCAGGATTGATGACAACGATGGCTCTAGGCTGGCAGTTTGGCCTGGCTTCTGTAATGGCCCGCTCCAGCTCTGAGATGTCTAGAGACCACTTGTTTCTCTCATCCAAGTAGTAGGGAATTGCACTGGCACCAAACTCTGCAATAGCTGCTGAATAAATAGGGTACTGTGGGATGGGAATCATGATCCCAGCTCTGTCTTTTCCACCTTTCCCCGTCAGCAACAAAGTCAGAACTGATCTGATTCCATCACTGGCTCCGGCACTCAAGACAATATTAGTTGGGTCCGAGGGATAGCCATCTCTCTCAGAGATGTACTTAGCAACATCCTGTCGGATTACCTGAAGGCCACAGCTGTCAGAATAAGAACCAATGCTGTGACCTTTACAATCGTTCAGAATTCTTCTTGCCCTGGCCTTTGCATCTTCTGGGAAATCGTTGCTGTCCAGTAGGTCTGGGTAAGTACACAATGCCAGAACTTGTCGAATGAAAGTAATTGGTTTCTGCCCAGTGGCATGGCAGTCGCCAGTGTTGGCCCTAACTACACGGGCAAAGGGTTTCTTTACCCCTGCTTTCAACTCATTCTCCAGTTCTGTTGCTCTGATCACTATGGGACCCCTTACTGCATACTGCAGTTCAATAACATTTGGGTTCAGTGTGCTAAGGGTCAGGACATGCTCATCTAATGACCCCATGGTGACTGCCAGTTCTGTCCTTTTTTAACAGAAAGCTGTAAAAATTTTAAGTTCTAAATATTAACTCAACTAGCAAAACTCTACAATACTTTATTTACTAATATTATTGTGCACAGGAATTAATTCTAAAGAAAAACAGAATATACCAGAGACTGCACTAGGATTTCTTTAAACCTGCACAACTGTAGCTGTCTTTCACCTTGCATGAAACACTTATGAAAATAACAGTTTTCTCAATACAACATACAGTGCTTTATACTCTTTTTTTTTGTACTGTAAAATTAAACATAGTTCACAAACATCTGGGGAAAGCTAATGCTCATGTGAATATTTTTTCTTACCTTATTTACTGTGAGATTTAATCTTTACAAAATGTTCAAATGCAGTCTAAAACTAGCTAAATCTCTTCCATGCAAACTGAGCATCATCTGTCTACTGGCCTAACTGTCCTCCAACCAGTTTTGCTGGTTGTTTTTTACTAGGTTTTTGATAATACAAACCAGTCACATTAACCAATTACCTTCAAAAGTTCTGTATGAACTAGGAAAAACGTGGCTTTATTAATTAACAAGCACACATGAAGTTTTTCTCTTTAGTGATCAGTAATTGCCAGATAACATAGTCACTGATATTTGGAATAACTGATATGAAAAGTGGATATGAGATTGATCTCACTGTGATGAATCCATTTTTCCAAACAAACAACAAAGTATGTCGGGATCTCCGAGCTGTAGGACCAGCTGAATCAAAAGAGCCATGCTCTCTCTGTTGGTTGTGGATTTAAGGTATGGAACTAAATCCTACCTTCTTTTCTCTTTTCTACCTTTCTGAAACTGTGAGTTGATTGTTTTCTGCACCCAATATGGTGGTGAAGAAGGATTGAGAGTTGGTTACAGCGGCTATTTTTTTTTTCTGTCTCTGAGGTGAGGTAAAAAGCATGAGACATGCAATGCTTCCTCAGCAGACTCCACCACCATGGGCACTACGACGATCCCTGCCCTTTTAGTTAGGCTAGGTCTGTTACTGGGGGTACCAAAGGTGAGGATGAACAGGATCTCGGTTAGCTATGGCTGACCAGCCCTGAAGCCAGCGTATCAGCCATGGTTCATTGACTGCCATATTGGACGGCATCTCCAGCCACAATCCTACCCACCACCTCTCATTTGTCAGGTTCTCACTGGTGCTGCTAGGCCCATGCACTGCACTGAGATCCTTCATCGTGAGAAGAGATCAAAGTACTTGTGGCCTTGCACAAAATGTAGTGAAGATAACCCTTTACTCTGGATTTGTGTGCTTTAAAAAAACATGTTTCCTTTTAACTGGATAGTAAAAAAAATGTCCTCTGGCAACAACATAATGGAACTTGGGGAAAAAGAAGTAACTGAGAGCAAAGTTTTTGAAGGTTCAGGCATCACTGAAATACCTGCATCTGCTTCAGAGTAAATGAAGAGAGGTCATTACTTTTCCATATACAAGTAGTATCCATATTTTATCTTATCAATATAAAAGAATATTAAAAGAATACAAGTTAGAATATTTCAGGCAAAGGTAGCATGTCAGAAAATGAGGTCTGTTTTGTGCAGTCCATCTTTGTCAATAGATACTGGAAAAAAGTGTCTGGAAATGTTATATTGAGCCAGTATTACTATGGTCCTTAACAAAAACTGAAATGTGGCTCCTACAAAGAATGTTAAGAATACCATGGATAGCCAAAATAACAAATGAAGAAATCCTGAAGTAAGCCAATGAGAAACGAACCTAGATAAACACACTATGCGAGAGACGGCCAAAGTCCATTGACCATATAATGAGAAGGAATCGAAAATATCGCGACAACAGGGAAAATCAGAACAGGCAGAAACGAGAGTGGCAGACCCGACCAAACGAAACGTTGTCTGTTGATACAGTACCCAGAAATGCCAGTCTGCTTAGATGGCTTGACAAAACGGCACTGGGAAATGCACAATAACAGAACATGACAATGCACAATAACACGACAATTTGAAAGATGGAAACTGGACAGACAAGGTTGCCGACGCCTCCAGACTTGACAAAATGATGATTACAAGTTACAGTAATATATTCCTATTCTTTTATCTCCCATTATACACAGAGCTGGGAGTCTCTCCTATCTTAAAAGATGTTTGTCTATAAGATATTCTTTACTTGATGCTTCTGCACACCAAACAACAGACAGAGTTAGCTCGCTTAACCGGAAGTTGTAGGTGTGCGGTTAATTTTTTTTTTTTCAATCATTCAAAATGAACCATTAGAGAATATTTTTAAAATTATTTTATAACAATAATAAGTTTATAATAAAAAACATTTAAATCTTTCATTAGATTTTGCATATTTGGCACTTTAGTCCATTCTGTTTCTAGAGAGATCTGCTCTGGATAGCACACTGTAGACAGCGTCTCTTCTTCCTCCGCCATCCACGATCTCCCTAGATTGATACGCTTCCCGCTTGCTGAGTTCAGCTCTGGTAGGAGGGGGGATGGTTTGCCGTACCGGCACTTCTGAGTACATCTTACATCCTTCCCGTGCCGCTAAACGTCACATAAGGCCCGTATGGTAGTTCCCCAAGATTTCATGTCCTCGGCGAATTTTTCAATCTCATCGAACTGAACTGGCCTCTCATAAACAAAACCTCGTAGTTTCCTATTTATAAAAAAATTGTTCCTTAAAACTATATCTGAAACTAACTTCATGTAATAAGTATTCGTTCGTTTGTTATTGTTGTTCAAGTTTGCACCAGACATGGCAGGAGACCGTGTGTATGTTTGTCTAGTTGGTACCTGCTAGAGAGAATGAATCTAAGCTACGGAATTTCTGTGTGTCACGACTTCGTTTCTTTCCGGGTGTCACGATCTCTCATGTCTGCTGAGCAGTTACTAAAGACTATGTCAACAAAACACCTTTTTTGGGGTGCTAGTTGGCTAAGTCGATAGTACGCTGTTCTCTCGTGGCTAGACGGCTGCTCGTCCTACCGGAGTCCGTGTTCGAATCCCAGGTAATTCTCTTGTGATTTTTCTTTCTCTCACGTCTCACTAAAGTGCTTTGTCTACGATTTTTTTCGAGGTTTAATCCTACAATATTTGTTCACTTACTTTCTCATAAACAATGTCCTCTTTAGAGTTTCACGTGGTCGACCTCTTTTTCTGATTTCTTTTTCTGAACCCATAACCAGACTTTTTCTGAGTAACACACGAATAATTCGTGCGTAGTATTATTTATCTTATATATATATATATATATATATATATATATATATATATATATATATACTCACGGAAAAAAGTAAGTGTGCAATGCTGTAAAAAGCACCATGAACGTGCTCAGGTGATGACTGAAATAAAACTTGCAACACATTATGTTTGATTATCCAATAACAGATAAAATGATAACTTTCAGGCCAGTCACATGTCACAAAAAAGTAAAAAGAAAAAGCTCACCTAATTTGGCTCATCACCCCAAGAATAGAAAATCAAGGTTTCAATATCGTGTGTGTCCTCCTCTGGCAGTTATCACTGCTTGACACCGCCTTCTCATCGAACCAATGACAAGTTGTATCAATTGTTGAGGCATGTTATTCCATTCTTCTTGCAGCGCTTGGGCTAATTCTTGGCGGTTTCCAGGAAGACTGTGTCGTCTTCGCAACCTGCGGTCCAGTTCATCCCAAATGTGCTCGATAGGTGACATGTCCGGTGAAACTGCTGGCCATGGCAAGACAGTAATCTGATGTTGTTGAAAGTAGTCCCTGACCACACGTGCGACATGTGGACGAGCCTTTTCCTGCTGTAGTATCAGGTCTTGTCCATTAGCATCCAGAAAAGGCATTACGTGGCGTGTAATGATTTCGTCTCTATATCGTAAACCACCTCTAGCACACAGTTATTCGCAAAGCGTTCTCCTCTTCGCCTGTACACTAAAGCACGCCCATCATGGCCTTGCAGACAGAATCTGGACTCATCAATGAATAGGATCCGTCTCCATTGATGATAAGGCCATGCCACATGGTGCCTGGCCCAGTTCAAGCGGGTTTGTCTGTGGCGAACTGTCAGTACTGGTCTAACTGCAGGCCTATGAGATAAGAGATTTACCTCTCTGAGTCTGTTCCTCACTGTCCTGCCCGACACACGTCTTACACCTGGAATGTTGCAGGCAGTCCATGTTGCCTGGAGAAACCTGTTACGAAGGTGCATGAGGTGGATGTAGCGGTCTAGTGCAAGGGTGGTAACTCGTGGTCTGCCGCTTCTATGGCGGTCAGCAACGGAACCATTTTGGTTAAAACAACTTTGAAGTTGTGATATTGTGTTTCTGTGAACATTAAAATATTGAGATACTGCTGCTACTGTTGATCTAGCAATTAACATCCCAACAGCTATTTCTCGCTGATGTTCATTCAATCTTGGCATGATGAAAAAAGATGTTTATGTTGGAATTCCACTAATTCTTTCTTCAACGATTACGTGAAGAGATATCTGAGAACAGAATTACACACTTACCCTCATTTTATCCGTGGTCAGTAACTAATCATGGATCACGCAGGTGATTTCACTGGAGCTGTGGTTATCTCCCCATGAATAGTGCGATCAACTTCGTGCAGCACGGAGAAGTGGACAACACTCAGACAAAACTTCGTGCCAAATATGATTTCATTTCACTCATGGCAACGTGATTGATAAGCTTGACACCACTGCACACTTACTTTTTATATATATCTTCATCCTGTATGTTTTTGTATGATTAAGGTTCACACCAAAACGTCACAATTGTGTGCTTGTTAAGTAATAAAGCTGTTCATTCAACTTTTCCCCTAGTTTATACATTTCGGCAATTCTGAGGTAAGTCTTCACTTTCGCATACGTGTGCCTTACTTTCATGCTGGGCATATCCAGCAAGTAGAGCATAGCTATGACCAGAGTATCACTGTCCCACCCCTGTAACTGCTTTCATGACCCTATTTTGGATTCTTTCAAGCCTGGTTGTCTGAGTGGTGGATAAAGTCAGAAGGCCAGTGGCATCACCAACGTCCGCACCAGCAGGAAGAGAGCCCGCCGTTGAGGACTGGGCACCTGCCGTGGGCTTCACCGCTCTAAGCCCTTTCTTTGCTTTCTGAATGACCGGGTACACGTGGTGATCGAAAGAAAGCGCCACGACGAACACAATCCCAAGGTTTTTTAGAAATGGTTCCTTCTTGATATATTTGTTTTTGCGCTGCGTTACCTACCGGAAGGATGGTCTTCACAGATCTGTTGTCTAATGAGCACCACAGGAGTTTGACCTTGTGGCGGTTTATCACTGCTTTGTTATCCTCACCCCAACCCATGATATGGTCAATATTTTCCTGAACATAGGTAAATATCCTCTGTCTACAGTTTCCATGTACATATGTCAGGATATCACCTGCGTATATGAGTATTCTGCCAGAGCCAATCTGGTGTAGTTGTGAAATCCTGACAGCGTATACTGGCAGCGTATATGTTGAAATCCTGGCAGCGTATATGTTGAAATCAAGACAGCGTATATGTTGAAATCCTGGCAGCGTATATGTTGAAATCCTGGCAGCGTATATGTTGAAATCCTGGCAGCGTATATGTTGAAATCAAGACAGCGTATATGTTGAAATCCTGGCAGCGTATATGCTGAAATCCTGGCAGCGTATATGTTGAAATCAAGACAGCGTATATGTTGAAATCCTGACAGCGTATATGTTGAAATCCTGGCAGCGTATATGTTGAAATCCTGGCAGCGTATATGTTGAAATCCTGGCAGTGTATATGTTGAAATCCTGGCAATGTATATGTTGAAATCCTGGCAGTGTATGTGTTGAAATCCTGGTAGTGTATATGTTGAAATCCTGGTAATGTTTATGTTAAAAAGCACTGGTGACAGTGGAGAGCCTTGAGGTAGTCCTGGCGCAATGATCCTAGGCTCCGAGGTCCATGATTTATATCACAGTGCGACAGTTCTCCTTAGAAGCACCGAGGCTACCTGCCGCACGATTCAGGCGTCAGTGCCCATTTCTGTCATTAAAGGCACAGGAGTGTTGTGTAGTCAGCTCTGTTATAGTCCTGCACAATAACTGACGTGTCTTCTTTCCTCTGAAACCCTTCGTATATATCTTATGCCAGTATGGTTGCGCTGCTTGTTGTGTCTCTGCCGGGTCGATAGCAGACTAACGCGCCTAGAGGCTGTCCGCCATCCTCCAAGTCCCATGTCAGTGTCTTAGCCATGATCTTCTCCAGCACCTTACCATAAACGTTTTGCACGGTTATGATGTGGTTCTCTGCAAATCCGGTGTTGCCTTTGCCTGGTTTAGGCAATGGCAGCAGGTAGCCATGTAACCAATCTTCTGGTATCTCGTCTGATTTTATAATATTGTTGCACTCCCCTGTCATCTGAAATTGAACTTCCCCTAAAACCTGCTTCAAGTGCCTATACCGAACTCCATCAGGGCCTAGGACACTGTACCTAGGCGCCCTTATGACCTGTGAAACCTACTCGACACTGATCAAGTTTGCATACTGCTGATGTTGCAGCGATTCTGCTACAATGCTCCATGCTTATCTGCGATCTTCGATGTCGCCCTGGATCGATTGGTCAGTATATCTGCGAAAGAATGCTGACTAAATAAATAGATAAAAAAAAATATTAGGCCTACGAAATTTTGGGGAAACCCTACTACTTTATGTTTTCAAACCTAATTACTAAGACTATTAAATATTAAACAGTCACACTGGCCACTGTTCATTATTAATGCAGTGTGTTTTTTTTTAAAATTTCAATGGTTTTTAAAACTGTTTCTATGGGTTGCAGACCCTTATCGGTCGTTTACGGTCCCCCTCAAAAAGGTCGGGAACCGCTGCAGCTGATGATTGATCTAAAAGGCAAATGTGATTCCCGTTACATAACAGCGAAATCTAAAACGGATACTTGACTTTCATTAATCTAAAAGGCTTGGGTAACTCTTTCAGAATCTATACCATGTACTCTTCAATGCCAATTTCAGGCATCCAGGGGCGATAATTGAAATCTTCAGGCGTGACCACACTTATTTAACTTGTATACTAAAAATATAATGAGGAATGTTAGTTAGAGAAGATGTGGACAAAGAATATTACGATGTCATAACAATTAGAGGTTATGAAATACCAGAGATTAGATATGCTGATGACACAGTATTACTGTTCACAACACAAAAAGGAATGGAAAAACTAATTATGTCAGTCCGTAAGAACAGTGAAGGGCTTAATGCAAAGAAAACTAAATTGATGACAACTGACAAAACAAATAAGGCAGCTGAAATATGTATCAATAAGGAGAAATTGGAAGAGTTGTGGAGTTTTTAATATCTTGGATCACTACTAACTAATAATAGAGATACAATGAGGGAAATTAAAAGGAGGACATCTATTGCTCTTCAAAAAGTAAAACAACTAAAGAATCTGTGGAGAGGAACAGACAGAACTACAAAGATAAGATTTTTAAAGTATTTCAATATTTTGGACATATTAAACATCATGAGAATTTAGAGAAGACCATACTGGAAGGGTACATAATGGGAAAAAGAGAGGAAGATCAAGGCAAAGATGGCTGCAGGACATTGTTAATAATCTGCAAATGGACACATCAGCAGCAGAGCATCTTGCTTACAACCGAGAGGCCTACAGGAGAGCTGTTAGGGAGGCAAGTTCCACAAGGGACATGTAAATGAATGACTGACTGACTGACCCAGGCGAAACAAATAAGACATCTGACTGGAGACAAAGAGAACAGTTACCACGTATGGCAGACTAGAGACAATTCTCTCTGCTATAGGTCAGTGCTGTTTATAGCCACCATTATGAAACACATCCACTCCGTCTGTTGTAAAAGAATTTGTAAGTTAAGTAACTGCTAAAGATAGAAACAAGACATGGTTAGGCTGTTTTGGACCTTTAGTGTCGTTATTAAATGGCCTGAAATCATTATAAGTGTCTCAGTCAGTGTTGTGAAACTTACGGTTTCATAGTTCTTCTTTATTATGCTGAGGCTGAGATGTGGTCAGTTTGAGAGAAGTCTTGTGAAAGATGTACGTATTCTAGAGAGTCCAGAGAGAAGTCTTGTGAAGGATGTACATATTCTAGAGAGTCCAGAGAGAAGTCTTGTGAAGGATGTATGTATTCTAGAGAGTCCAGAGAGAAGTCTTGTGAAGGATGTACATATTCTAGAGAGTCCAGAGAGAAGTCTTGTGAAGGATGTATGTATTCTAGAGAGTCCAGAGAAAAGAAAGTTGGCTCTGTGATCTTGTGCTGAACATTTGTATTGGAGTGTAGCAGATATGTCTGTGTTTGCAGATTTGTCTTTGTCTTAATAAAATATTAGGTTCTCACCCCCCCCCCCAAAACAAAAAAAAGCCATTCTTGTGGCAAAAGTGATTACACATCTTTGTCCCCCCCCCCCAGAACTGGATATTCCATCTTGTCTCTCTTTTTCTTTCTCTCTCTCTCCCGCTATCCCTCCCTCCCTCCCTCTCTGCATTGTTTGAGGTATTTACAACCGCACTTTCTTCACCAGACTCATTTTCTTATATCATCATCATCATGTGCTCGTATTAAAGAGGATATAACAGTAAGAGCAGCCTTATACTTGTGTATGTTTTGTGGACTAGATCCTGAGTTGTGTTGCTGTGCTGTGTTGAAAGTTCCTTCCTGCAAGTGGATAACAATTAGAGCTTTTTTTTTTTTCTCTTCCAATATTCATTTCTTTATCTGAGCTCCTCCATCGCACAGTTATCTGACAATAGGGAAAATCTGCGACTGATTAAAAATATGTACTTAATTTTGATAAATGCAAAAACAAAATTATGAAACAAACCAGATAAAAAGCAAGCTGTTTACTATTACAAAGTTGTATTTAAAATGTACTGTATATGAGATCATGTTAATATGTTTATGTTTACAAGCAATAATAAAGTCAGGTGTAATAAAACTCCGCTTAACATATAAATATTTATTTAAAAAGCTTCACTCCATTCCTTAGTTCAAACAAAAGCCTTCAGTCAAAAAAAAAACCACACAAACACTCACCATAATTAAAAATGGTTTATGGGTTTCATCATTTTTAAAACAGTGTATGGAGAGTTTTGAATATCTTGGGTCATTACTAAATAATAATGGAGATACAATGAGGGAATTTAGAGGACATCAAATGCTCTTCAGAAAACAACTAAAGAAGCTGTGGAGAGGGACAAACAGAACTATAAAAATAAGATTTTTAAGGGCATGCATCTTTCCCGTCACAAAATATGCCAGTGAGCCCTGGACACTTAACAAAACAGCTGAAACACATAAATGCCTTTGAATGTAAATGCTACAGAAGAATCCTTCAAATATCATGGACATAAAAAAAGAACAAACATATCCATACTACAAGAACTTAATAATGAAGAAGGCTGGCTAGTAAAGAGGATTAAACAGAGAAAAACTTAAATATGTTAGACACAATAAACATCATGAAAATTTAGAGAAGACAGTCTAAGAAGGCTACTTAATGAGGAAAAGAAAAAAAGAGGAAGACCAAGGTGAAGATGGCAACAAGACATCTCTGATGATCTGCAAATGGATGCATCAGCAGCAGGCCATCTTGCTTGCAAACTGAGAGGCCTACAGTGGAGCTTTTAGGGTGGCAAAGTTTCACAATGGACATGTGAATGAATATGACATGGTATATGTATGGTATAACAGTGAAAATCAAAGCTTAAGTATAACTAATGTCCTTTACTATGTTGACATGTCAAATGTATTCTGAGACAACATAAGGCAAAATCTGCAACAATCACAGTGAAAAGAACTGGTATCTGCTACTTATATAGTCAACATGTATAAAACAATCAACAAATAACAAACCTTTAACAAATATAAACCAGTCAAAATATCATGAAACATATAATAAACAGTCACCACTGATAAAAGTCACATATAATGAAACTATCAGTGTATTATAAACAGTCAACAAAGAATAAACAGTCAACATGTATAAAACAGTAACCATCTATAAAACAGTCACTATGTGTAAACAGCTGACAAATAATAAACAACCAACATAAAGAAAAACAGCTAACATGTAACAAACATTATTGCTTTTCTAAGATGCAACTGTAAAATTATGGCAAAGATCACACTCATTAAAACATCACTGAATATATGTGTTACCTTCACTTTAAAAAGTGAATAAAATGTTAGTCTTATTTATAAAAACACCAGTTAAAACTCTTTATTAAATAACTGTTAAGTTTTTCAAATAAAGCATTCAACAGCAAAAAATTAGTACTTCATGCACTCATTTCTTGGTTTATCACATAATAATGTATAAAACTGAACAGTGGTTCCCAAACTTTTTTCAAACTGCCGATCGCTGAAGCCAATGATGATCAGCAGGTACCCTTTACATTACTCCCATACCCTGTATTAAATTAAAAACCCACACATTTCTAGTATTCAACATAATTTTTGATTTCTTATGTTGACTCTTGCATGACCTTTTTTTGGGCCCCAGTTTGGGAACCACTGAGCTAGAGAAACCATTGAGCTGGGGATAACGTCCACTCAAAAAAGTATGCTTGAGGGCATGCTATAGGTACAAGAACAAATAACCAAAAAAAAAGTTACTGTTGCCAAGAAAAATATAAATAATATCAGAATTATTAACATTCTGAAAGAAGATCTGAATTATTATTAACACTGCTGACATTTTTATAACAAATGTGGAACGTGAAGTTATTATATTTCTTGCCTGAAGACCTTATGCAAAAAACAAAAAAAAATGAATGGTCTTCGAATGTTGAGAATTAACAGCCAAAACCAATACTTAAAAGTATTCTTCTTCTTCATTCAGGTGGTTTCTTTATATAGTAGCACAAACTCCTGAGACGGTTGTGGATTAGTGATAAATGTATATACATTAAAAAAAAAAACACATGGATAAACAAACTAAACAACCCCCGTGGGCCGACCAGAAGCCCCACTGGAGTGCAGCTGCGGCTGTCTTCTCACTCGGAAGTCATAGACCAGACCTGGGACTCACTGCTGGTGCCCACCAGTTTTAGACATGAGTACCTGATATACCAACCTTGTCTTCCAAGGTGAAAAAACATCTGCCCTGCAGGACCAAGCACACTAGGCATGTAACGGCTGCCACTTGGCACAGTGGAAAGTCGGACATCTTATATCTTATATCCTTCCCGTGCCGTTAAACGTCACATAGGGCTCGCAAAGTAGTTCGCCAATTTTTCCTGTCTCCGGCGAGTCTTTCAACCTCATCAAAGGATTTTATGACTGTTAACTTGGCCTCTCTTAATAATGTCCTCTTCAGAGTTTCACGCGGTCTGCCTCTTTTTCTTCGGCCTGTTGTGTTCCACTTGATAGCTTGTTTTGGGATTCTCTGATCATTTCTTCTCATCAAGTGACCAACATATGTCCATCTCCTTTTCCTGATCACCCATGAGACTGGTTGTTGTTCAGTCATCTGTCTTATCTCTGCATTGTTCTTGAATTCATTCCACTTGATGCCGAGTATTTTCCTTAGGCCGGAAAAGCCGGACATCACAACATATTTAATGCCATGAAGATGGCACACCACCAAAGGTCTACAGAGGGTGAACATGAAACAGGAAAAACCAACCCTCCAGCTTCTTTTGTCTTATTAATTTTATGCTTTGTTAAGACTGCGGCCTTGTTAGCTGAGTGGTTAGGCGCTCAATTTACTAACCTGGTGGTACAAGGTTCGATCCCAGCAGCTGGATTTTTTTCTGGTGCACACCGAAAAAGGCCTCGGGGTTCACCCAGCCTCTAGAGAAATCTGGGAAGGTAAAGCAGCCAGGCACGATACTGACCACATCAGACTTTCATGTGCCGAAGGTCATGGAAAATATGGGCCTAACACCGTATTCCCTAATATGCCTAATGGCATGGAAATGGGAATTTTACCTTTACTTACTGTTAAGACTATGATGGTGTAAGTACTTTCACCATCTGCTAATAGTAAAATGTTAATGTCTGTAAAGATGTATAAATACTAAAAAATAAATGTTGGTTTATACATTTGTCAAGCACATAAAAACTGAAGATTCCCGTTAACCACTTTAATCAGTTAAAATAAGCAACAAAGAAAAGTCAGACTAAAAATACATCAAATATTACTTAGTTGCTTATGTCCATGAGCAAAATCTTAAGAAAAAAATCCCCAAAAAAACTAAGGCACGGCCATCTTGACTGCCTTTGATAAAAACTGTTAATTATGTCATATAAATTATCTATATTTATATACATTTAGTTCCTCTAATTTTCTACAAAAATTAATGAAGAACATTTTGGAAATGTATGTATTTAATTCAGCATGTGAATCAACTATGGTACTAAAATCTTTAACAATATCCTATGGAAAACAGAGGTAAAGTTAAAAACTTTATAATTTTTTTAATAAGTTATAATTTTAATTTCATATTAGTGATATATTTTGTTAGTGTTACTAGATAGTTCCCCAGGCTCTGTTTTCTGTACAAACTATAGATCACGCATGCAGCTGATAGATAACAGTTTTCTCAAGGAATAAAACTGGTTGCTGGCAATTCCCAGCACATCCTGGTTAACTTAGATTAAACATTGGTACCTGACATTTATGCCAAAGATACTGGAGACTGACTATGCACGCCATAGAGCTCACTACTCATATGCCAATACCTGCCAGTGTATTAAGAGTACACATAGGATATTCACATCATTAAAGTTGAGTTCTTACATCTTACATCCTTCCCGTGCTGTTAAACATCACATAGGACTCGCAAGGCAGGTTGCAAAGTTTTCCTGTTTTCGGGGAGCTTTTCAACCTCATCAAGGGATGTTATGCCCACTAAACTGGCCTCTCTTAACAATGTCCTTTTTAGAGTTTCACATGGTCCACCTCTTTTTCTTCGGCCTGTTGTGTTCCACTTGATAGCCTGTTTTGGGATTCTCTGACTGTTTCTTCTCATCATGTGATTGACATATGTCCTTCTTCTTTTTCTGATCACCCATGAGACTGGTTGTTGTTCATTAAAGTAGGTTATGTGTAAAAAAAAAGTACGAACACTGTCAGATATCTTTCTTACAAATAATTTTGTGTCTAAGATATTTTCTGTTTTATCTGATACTACTGCTTAAGATGTTATCTGTATCAGTAACTTACATTACAAATTACAGGTAGACATATTATCTGTATCAGTAGTAGGTGCTACAGCTTACTTGCTGACACCTTAATGTATCTGTAGTAAGTATTAGAGTGTACTGGTTGACATGTTATTTGTATCAGTATCTGGAACTACAACATACATGTCCACATGTTATTTGTATCAGCTTCTGGAACTACAACATACATGTGTCCAATGTTATTTGTATCAGTATCTGGAACTACAACATACATGTACACGTGTTATTTGTATTAGCTTCTGGAATTACAACATACATGTCCACATGTTATTTGTATCAGTATCTGGAACTACAACATACATGTACACATGTTATTTGTATCAGCTTCTGAAACTACAACATATATGTACACGTTATTTGTATCAGCTTCTGGAACTACAACATATATGTACACATGTTACTTGTACCAGTATCTGGAACTACAACATACATGTACACATGTTATTTGTATTAAAGTGTCCTTGACATAAAAACTTCAAGTCTCCAGTAACAAAAATTCTAAAAACCACTGTTGGTGAATACTGTCACTTCTATAGCTTAATAAAGCCACATCAATTAGCTTTTATAATACTATTTCTATGGTTTCTATAATGCTATATCTATAGCAATGGTTGTCAGCCCTTATTGTCCTATGCACCCTTTTCACCATCTCAGAATATCATTTGCCATCCAATTACAGATTGTCTGACTCAAAGACCAAGCCAATTAATATGCACATAATATTCCTTCACCTCATTTCTCAGCCAATCACCTGTTTCCATGTTGTGCATGCTTATGTCTATCTGGGTGTAATTTGTGCCTGTCTTTCTTGCAAGAAGGATACCAAAAAAAAGCAAAGTATTTCATTTTTCATCTATTTTTCATGTTTTTATCTGTTGTTTGTTATTGTGATCCTTGAAAAAGGTGTCTGCTGAAATACTGGATTGTTGTATGTTCTTTATTTACACATGCTCAACTTGCTTTTCGTCATTCTTGTTTCTGCCACTGTCCTCATGCTTTCTTTATGTATAACTGAACCATACCCCTCTATCTACCTTTCTTATTAGAACCAGTTTTAATGCAGTCATCATTTCTCTTCTCTGAATATAATATTTCAACAGTTTGAGCCTGTCAATCTGTGGTTCCAGTTACTCTCCAGCCCTCCCCAACCCTAAATTTCAATATCAGTTGGGAACCCCCTAATCTGTAGCTTCTATTATACTACCTCTGTAGTTTCCATGACACTGTCTTTACAGTTTCTATTATCTTCATCATCTTACATCTTTAAACGTCACATAGTGCTCGCATGGTAGTTTGCCAAGTTTTCCTTTTTCAGCGAGCTTTTCAACATCATCAAGGGATGTTATGCCCACTAAACTGGACTCTCTTAACAATGTCCTCTTTATAGAGTTTCACATGGTTGGCCTCTTTTTCTTTGGCCTGTTGTGTTCCACTTTATAGCTTGTTTTGGGATTCTCTGATTGGTTCTTCTCATCACACTACTGACATATGTCCATCTTCTTTTTCTGATCGCCCATGAGACAGGTTGTTGTTTGCTCATCTGTCTTATCGCTGCATTGTTCTTGAATTCATTCCACTTTATACCAAGTATTTTCCTTAGGCATTTAGTTTCTATTATACTAAATTCTATCATACTATCTTAAAGATCTTTAATCTTTAAGATTAAAGACTATACTATTTAGTTTCTTAGTTTCTATTATACTTTCTCTATATTTTCTACTATACTGTCTCTATATTTTCTATTATACTGTCTCTATACTTTCTATTATTCTATCTCTATACTTTATATTATACTATTTCTCTACTATCTGTTATACTTTCTCAATAGTTTCTATTAAACTATCTCTGTTCTTTCTATTATGCTATCTCTATACTTTCTATTATGCCATCTCTATACTTTGTATTATGCCATCTCTATACTTTCTATTATGCTATCTCTATACTTTCTATTATTCTATCTCTATGGTTTCTATTATACTATTTCTATTATAATATCTCAATTAGGTCTGACACAAATGACAAGATTAATTAAGTAAAACCTTACAAACAATACCAAAACCAACACCAAAAATTGTGTATTTAAACACACACAAAAAAAAAAGAAAAAAGATCCACTTTGTGGGATAAAGTGCACCCAGTCATCAGCATCATCTGTAAGACAAGAAGATATTACATCAATGTTAACATTTTCTGTTACTACTTACACTGTTGTTATAAAATGTATAAGGTAATTTGTGAACACTGAAGACAAATGTCCTGATTTATAAGACCTATGTGCTTATCACTCTCTTACATGGATCTCAAACATGTAAGAGGGAGGAAAAAAAAAAACCTTAAAAGAGTTTCCTTCTTGGCTGCCTTGTAGAATAACGAGCATCAAGTGGCCAAATTCTGAGCTTCTGAAGCATGCTAGGCTTCTCCATCAGTGATGACAATACTAAGCATCAGAAGACTGAAATGGCTGCGACGTGTAACAAGAACAGATGGTGGCTGCTTTCCCCCAAGAAGGTTTTGTATAGATAACTTATGTCAGGAAGGAGGACACATGGTAGACCTAAACAGAATAGAGATATACACATGCCAAGAATGCAGCACAGACATGCTGGTTCACTGTTTTTTCTTCATGGATGAATAACAACCTTCTTTTATTGAAAACAGTAATAATTAAGAATGTTTCAGAAAGTGTTTCATTTTTTTGGGGGGGGGGGGGGGGGTGGCTGCCATGCAAAAAAGTAAACTTTCCCAAACGGAATGTGGAATGATCACTGTTTTGTTTCTGGCTCATAACTCTAGACCCATGTCTCATCACTGGGACTGAAGTCTTCTTCTTCTTATTCTTCTTCTTCTTCATATGCACGCTGGTGATAATGCGTGGTACCCCGACTTTTGCGATGCACCTCTTGGCTGGGTACCTCCGACTTCAGCACTTTTCCTTGCTGGGGCAGACTGTGGTCTTGCTCAAACTACCATGAAGACAGTGGTGTAGGCTGGCCTGGCCAAAACTTTGTTTTCCAGTCTCTGGTGGCCCCTTCTCCATGTCAGATCCAGCATGCAATGCTAGCTGGCCAGATGGCTTTGAGACAGTTTCACAGAGACATTCCGATGAGAGCCTCAACAATACCCATTCCTCGCCACCTACAGTCTGCTGGCTCTGTTTTGTTTACATCATTCTGATAGCCATTGTTGTAAAGACCTAGAGGCCTGTCACATCCTGGATTCATTGGTTTCACACCAGATTTTCCTCATTCCCGCCAGTGATCTCCACGTCTCCAACCATCCACCAACCTGACATTACATGTTACAAAAATAACAATTACAATTAGTGTTGATTGCTACAGGTTTCTGAGCTACAGAAGTAGGTCAGTTTTAAAGCAAACAGATCTATGTTTCCTGTCTCACAAAGACTATGTTAAGATAAGTGTGTTCCCATGGAAGAAGTGGGACTGAAGTGATAACTGTTTTATAAGTTTGTCCAAGAATTTCTTAGACTAAAGGACTTTGTATACTTCAAAAGTGACCAAAATACTGTGCCTTGTAAAATCATGATTAAACAATCACAGGATGTGCACAGGGAATGGGGCAGAGGCTTTCAAGCTGCTTCATCCTTCTGGGTCATGTTCCAGATTTAGCATGACCTGTACAAAACATGTTCCAGATTTAGCATGACCTGTACAAAACACATTCCAGATTTAGCATGACCTTTACAAAACCATAAAATTCATCATGATGACTGGGTGCTAGATCTAGCATACCTTCACAAAACCAAACTTCACTCTAAGACTGGGCACTGGATCTAGCATACCTTCACAAAACCAAACTTCACTCTAAGACTGGGCACTGGATCTAGCATACCTTAACAAAACCAAACTTCACTCTAAGACTGGGCACTGGATCTAGCATACCTTCACAAAACCAAACTTCACTCTAAGACTGGGCACTGGATCTAGCATACCTTAACAAAACCAAACTTCACTCTAAGATTGGGCACTGGATCTAGCATGACCTTCACAAGACCATGAACTTCATCCTGATTCAGCACAACCACAGAAGAACAACAAAGTTAAAACAAAGAGCTATTCTCCCACTCACCACAGTGTGCTAGAGTAGCCACAAGCTGTCTCTACTTGTACTTGGCCAAGAAGTTCAGATGAAAGCTCTTGAAGTTGGCAAGGACCTCTTTAAGCTCCTCAATCTGTTCACATTGTGTAACAAAGAACAGTTAGAAAACATCAGATGGTATTTTTAAAAATGTAACAAGTTCATGTATGTAAGACACTGGGACATAAAGCTTCTCTCTTCTACACAAAGATAAAGAAGGTGATGTAATGGGGACAGGTTGATATAAAGCTTACAATCAATGTTTAAAATAAATTAAAATTACTGCCAGCAATGCCCAACATAAAATAATCATAGTCAGAAAAGTCCTACATGAAATAAGTCACAGTCATCAATGCCCTAAATAAATCACAGCCAACAATGACCTAAATAAATCACAGACAACAAGCACAAAATAAAATCACAGACAACAATACCCTAATAAATCAAAGACAACAATGCCCTAATAAATCACAGACAACAATGCCCAAAATAAACCACAGTCAACAATGCTCTGAATAAATCACAGATAACAATGCCCTAAATAAAATCACAGCCAACAATGCTCTAAATAAATCACAGCCAATAATGTCCAGTATAAAATCACAGACAAAAAAACCAAAGTAAAGTCACAGACGGCAACAACAAAGCCAAAAATAAAATCTCAACAATAATGTCCAAACTAATTCATGGCCAACAAATCCCCAAAATAAATCACAGCCACTAATGCCCAAAATAAATTATAGCCAACAATGCCCAAAACAAATCACAGAAAACAATACCCAAAATAAATCACAGCCACTAACGCCCAAAATAAATTATAGCCAACAATACCCAAAACAAATCACAGAAAACAATACCCAAAATAAATCACAGCCACTAATGCCCAAAATAAACTATAGCCAACAATGCCCAAAACAAATCACAGAAAACAATGCCCAAAATAAATCACAGCCAACAATGTCTAAAATAAAATCCCATCCAGGAATCCCTAAAACAGAAGTTTATTAACTCTTCTCATGCCACAGGAAGAAACGTGGACGTTCAGTTAGGTGCCGGAGTAAAAATGCGGGTCTTGATATGTATAGGGGGTACAGTTGTAAAATTGAACAGAAAATTGTATTTCCATGAACTTCCGTGTGCTTATTATGTCTCAAAATATAACTAAATGTATGAAGATTTCATAAATCCAGAGTTTTTTAGGAAAAAAGAAGTAATGTGATGTTTTCAGACAATGAGTGTGCCCAGCTCACCATCAGCTAGGACTAGATCTACACTATTTACCATCTGAGATGTCTAGATCTACTTGTCGATCTTGTATTGTGATTCTATGTTGTATTCTCACTAAATTAATGTCTGAAATAACCTCCTACCTACTTCTCCAGTCATCTAAATATGTCTAGATCTACTTGGGATACATTCAAGAGCAGTGGGGTGGTCATAAGCCATGTCCATACCCCTATCTACATCATCAAAAATTGAACATTTTCGATGTTTCTCTTCCTTTTTCTCGTTCAGCATCGCTCGTAACTAAGCACTCTTTCACCATTTTGAAATGCGGACGAAATATGTACAATCTAAATGTTACACTGGTTTTTTTTAATGAAACAAACCAAGCGTCGATATAGTACCATGACGGAAAACCGGATGCGACACTATAGCGACCAAAGGCATGGGAAGAGTTAAAAAATATACAGATATACAGACGAAAGCAGAAATTTGTACCAACCTGTGGCAAGATGGTTGTTCGGAAGTGAAATGTCCCTTCTTCCTCTTTGAACCCATCGCCAGGTACAGTGCAGATACCAGTCTCCTCTAGCAGAGCAAAGCAGTAGAAACTGTCAGGAGTCTGCCCATCTGCCTCTGCTGCTTTGATGGCCTTCTCCGGAAGGTAGATGCGAGGGAATGCGTACATAGCACCCTGCACCTAAATGAAGGGAAGGTTTGACAAGTACAGATTATTAATATACACTCCCTATGTTTTATACTGCTGGAATATTTTTAGGCCACAATGACCTCCACACCCAAATGGACAGGTTTGCTGGTATGGCCACTGTGGGAAATGGATGAGCAATGGATGGGGCCGAAATTCTAAATGCACTTAAAGAGGCTGGCTGCATCAGGGACTGTGGCAACAACTACGAATCTGAGACCTTGTCAGACTGCTTGAGCACAATGTCAAATGGGGTGTAGTCACATGAGAGCGCTGGGCGGGGAACCAAAGAAGACTGATCAACCAACAAAGAACTGATGTCGCCAGTCGGTGCACAATGGGAGAGATAACTGAGGAAGGGGATTGGAGCACTTGCGGACTACTTACCTGATGTGCAGTGAGATGATCTGTTGACTAATTAACTAACCCCCTATTGTGCCGACAAGTCAAGGAAAATATGGACACTAACAGCATATCCATTTTCTTGCCTCCATGGCATAATAGGATCACCTTTGCTGTCACCTTTTACTGTGGTAGTTATTTGTACATTTATTTGTACATTTTCTATCAAGTTTCACTGAAACTGACTAGTTTGTTCCAGGAATAATGCATTTTTGTTCTTTCTAATACATAGTCACTGTGTGGTTGGTTGCATGGCTTTTTGCTCAACAAAAGGGAAGTATTTAAAGAACTGGGTGCTGTGTGAATGCAGGTATGCATGGGTGCATGCAGGAGAAAGGGGAGATTCTTCAAGCTGGGTAAAAACATCCACAGATACTCATAAAATGCTTCAGTAAGTTTTCTGCCATTCTTCTTCTTTTTTTTTTTTTTCATCTGTCCTCAGAAGGGCACTGGCTGTGTTGTGTCACAATTAACGAGGATTATGGCCTTACATATCTGACTTCATCTTGACATATTTTTTTTTTTTATGTCCAGGTTTATCTTCTCGCTATGATCCCTACTCACTTGACCAGACTACTGTCTGTCTCCAGGGGCATCACTGGGAGGCAGAACAGGGTCTTGACAAGCCTAATGTGGCTTTACTGTCCAGGGCATGCGGGAGTACATGGCAATGATGTGGCAGTTAGACTTGGTGGACAGGCAAAAATAAATGGCAGACTGACAATGGACAAGGGAGACACTGCTAAGACTGTATCGGACAGACTGCGGGAAAACGAAGAGCAGGAATGGAAGAACAGTGTAGACATAAGAGATCACTGGAGCTAGGACAAATTAAAGGTGCTGGCAGGAAATCCAAACAGGGTGGCAGAAAACACATCATAAACAACCAACATTTGACAGGAACTACTAGCAAACATACTCTTGGATGGATGCTGTGGCATGCAGCGGACCATATATGGGGCTGTCCAGGATGCAGTGAAGCCAGAGTCTGAATTTTGAACCTTGAATAGGGTCTCTGTTAACTATGATTCATCAGTCCTAATGCAAGCAGTCAGCCGTAGTATGGGTAGTGCGTCTTCACCTTGGTCTTCAGTGATAATGTAATCAGTGTTTTGAAAAGATTTTATGACTCAAAGATGGCCAAACTTGCACTGAGTAACAAAAGACAAGTCTTGCTGTCAAAATTACTCTTATAGTTTCCAACTATTTCTACTGGCAATGTATTCTCAAAGTGTTTCACAGTGCAGAATAACCTCTTGACATTGAAGAGCTTGCCAAGAATGGACTATGAAAATTACCTCATTGCATGAGATCCCTTCAATAGAGTTGAAAAGCTGTGTTATCAGCTGTGCTTTCTCTTTCAGTTTGGCAAGGACATCATCCCTCTCCTTCACAAAGAGATCGTATGATGGTTCACCTGCACGGATGATACCAAACATCACATCTACATACAACCTTCATAAAAAAGCAAATCTTATATATGTGATTTCTAACACTTGGCTTAAAACTATTTATCTTATTTTAGTATTTTGGTTACATCCACTAGCTCTTCTGTTACAATGTACTATATAAACTAATCTGTAACATATTTTAACGAGCATATCACCTGAGAGTCCTATATGGCCTGGTTCTTTAAAATGCCTGTTAATGCAGAGAGAAGGGTCTTTATCTCACCACAGAGAGCAAGAACTCATGAAGAAAAAAAAATGTTTTCATGAAAATAGCCAAAATTCCAAAACTTAACTGCTTTAGAAACTACATGGATGTTTGAAAGCAAAGGAAAGAACTCTAACATGCCATGGAAGCTTGAAGGAATATGGTGTCAGTGAGTCACCTATTTTCCTTGGCATGTTGGCAACTACAGGATGATGTTGCCAGCATCATGCATGACTGTCTTTCCTTGCCTAGTTCCAGACAGAATCAAGCACCCATTTTTACAGCTGAATAACAGTGGGGGTGGGGGGGGGGGGAAAGACCTTGTTATGAAAGATGACTGAACTATTCACTCTGCTACTTCAGCATCCATGTTAGAAATATTATTTTTATTATTAATTGTGTGCAGGGAAGGACTTATCAAGTTTAACAACCAGTTTATTCCCTAATGTTTTACTACTCATAACATTCACAACATAATCAAAATGCAAAGTTTAAAAAAACATAACATTCACCGTAACAAAACTTGGCAACAAAACCAAAAAAAAAAAACAAGCAAAAGCTATAAATAAACAGGACTGCAGAGCAGCTTTTCATTTTTTAAAATTTCCCCAGATTGGAAAGGGTTAAACAGAATCAAACAGCAGAATGAGATGGTTAAGTTACCTAAATGTTGCTTCAGCAAACTGAACAGAAATTCCCAAAAAGAAAGAAGAAAATCAAAGGACACCAAAAACCAAGTCTCCACCTACCCCCACCCCACTCTCTCACACTCTCTCTCTCACACACACTCTCTCTCATACACTCTCTCCCACACACTCTCTCTCACACACTCTCTCTCACACACTCTCACTTACACACTCTCTCTCACACACTCTCACTTACACACTCTCTCTCACACACTCTCTCACACTTTCTCTCACACACACTCTCACTCACACACTCTCTCACACTTTCTCTCACACACACTCTCACTCACACACTCTCTCTCACACACACACACTCTCTCTCTCACACATTCTCTCAAACTCACACACTCTCTCTCTTTCACACACACACACACACACACACACACACGAAACCATGTTAATGGCTAACCCAAAAAAAAAAAAAAAATGACACACACTCTTTCTAAACATTTCTATGCCCAGCATTCATTCTAGGATTATCCAGGTCAATTTACTTCCATTTCTTTGCATATGCTTATCTGTTGTTTTATCATCTGCTGTCCTTGAACAAAGAAAAAAAAATCTGTGTTGCAAAGCATACTGTTAGGGGTGTGAAGTGCTAGTGTCTTCACATTTCTAGGCCACTACAGCATTCGAGGTAAGGATACTAGCACCTGTCCTCGCTGTCTTTGCTTTCCTGGGGGAACCCCAGGTAACCCGCATTTTGAGGCTGGGTTGACCCTGGTGCCAGTCAGTCTGAAAGATTCACCTGAACCCAGGGACCTTCTAATCGGCAGGTGAGTGGACCAACTACTACATCACCACAGCACCTGACCAAAGCATGTGGCTGAAATATTGGACCACTATTGCTTGTTTTTCATTTATTTATCTTATTTTGTTATCTACTACTGCCACAGTCCCTCTCCTCTCGTTCTTCTTTTATCTGTAAAACTTAAACATATTATCCACCTCAACAACAGGATAGCCACAACAAGGAAGGTAAGCTAAGGTAGAAAACCTCTAACAGCAGTAATCTATGATAAAAAAAAAATACAGGATATTCATGATGAGAACAAACTGTGAGGTGAAGATGAAGTACTCAAGATGAATGAGACTGTGGTCAGCAACCCATAAGCTGACCACTTGTTTCAGGATTTGAACCCTAGCCAACCAAGACCCTGCTGTACCTCCAGGTGGTGCACCATGGAGCACATAGCAATCTGGCCAAGTGAAAAGGGACTGAAATAGGATGATGAGATGTGCCAGGCTATGCCATGAGCCTAAGGTGAGACACACTCTTTATAGGCCAAACAGCAAAGACAAACATATTGTAAAAGAAAAAAGTGTTAAAAAAAAAAACAAGTTCACAGATAATAAAGACAATACAATTCATGTTTAGCTGTGTTAAGCTGTCAGTATTATAACAACAGGAAAAACAGAAGGAAGAAGATCAAGAGGAAGACCAAGAGAAATGATACTGGACAGTCTGACAGGATGGTGTGAGAGGAGATCACCAACTGAACTGATGGCCTGCATGAAGGATCGGGTACTCTGGAGAAGCATAATAGCCAACGCCAGTCGGCACGGCACCTGATGATGATGAAGCTGTCAGTAAACAAACAGGACTACTAGATGTACCTGGCCTGGGTGGGTTGACCACACAATCCACAACAGCCTGGCCTGAAATAGGTGGGCACAGTTTTGCTGATATACTCTTGTAGTACTGAGCCCTGACTTCAGGCAGAAGATTAATCACCTGTGACACAATGTAATTAGCAATGAACCTGTGTTATCACTTTCCCAGCAAAATAAAAATTATATTTTACATAAGTGGCTCTCAGCTCTTTTCAGGTCGTATACCCCAAGACCAACAATAATTCAATAGACACCTTGCTCCCTTATACCTCTCTGCCACTTTGTATTAAATTGAAAACCTCCACACATTTCTAGTTCTGAGCACAACCTAGACTTGCTGCTCCAACCCCACATGGCTCATCATGTACTTCAATGGGTTTGTGGATTCCAATATAGTGCATGAATTACAAAACCCTTTATAATGATATACAAAGGTATGTGTTAATATTCTGCTCCTAAAATATAGTATGATATAGTAGAGACTCTAGCACAGTGAAGAAATGGGCAGCTCAATTCAAACATGGAAGGGAGAGTCTGGAAGATGATCCCCATCCAGGAAGAACAAGAACAGTAACCACCGATGAAACCACCGCAGAATCCATGACATTCTAATGGAGGATTGACAACTAACTGAACGGTACACTGCTACTGAGTTGGGTATCTCCCAGGAACGTGTTCATGCCATTATTTACAATGATCTTCAAATGACAAAGGTCTCTGCTCGATAGGTCCCAAAACTTATTGGAGCTGATCACAAACAGCAGCATCTCAACATGTCATGAGACAATCTTGGCCATTTTTCTGCAGATCCTGAAAAAATTTCTTCAGCAATTTGTGACTATGAATGAGACTTGGGTTCATCATTTTCAACCAGAAACCAAAGAACAGCCAAAACAGTGGAAACATCATGGATCCCAACCTCCAAAAAACCAAGCGTGGTTCTGCCTGCAGGCAAAGTGATGGCTTCCATCTTTTGGGATTCAGGTGTGCTATTGGTAGACTATCTTCAAAAGGGCAGAACGACCACCGGGTCCTATTATGCTAATCTTGTGAAGCAACTGCGGGACAAACTGAAGGAAAAGCGTCGAGGGAAACTGATGAGAGGTGTCATCTTTCAGCAAGACAATGCTCCAGTTCACAAGTCAGTGGTGGCAATGGCTGCCATTCATGAATGCGGCTTCCAGCTTCTTGAACATCCTCCTTATTCCCCAGATTTGGCCCCTTTGGACTATTACCTGTTTACCAAACTCAAAAAGGAGCTCCTTGGTTGCAAATTAGCTTCAGATGATGACGTCATTCATGCTGTAGACCAATTTCTATTGACACAAGATGCTGACTTTTACAAAGAAGGGATCCATATGGTTCAGGATCACTGGACTAAGTGCATAAACTTGCAAGGGGACTATGATGAGAAATAAACCAAAAAAGTTGTCCACAAATAATCCATTGTACCTTAGGCTGAGAACTTATCAATCACCCCTCGTATATCACACAGGATAGTAAAAGGCAGGGCTATTTTTCATCCTGAAGACATCATAACTATGTTGAAAAATTGCACAGATATTAAACAAATTAAAAATTCATATATCTAGTGTCTCATTCGGTTTGACTTTCCGATCAGTGTTTTATCTCTCCTTGATCCCAGTTAACCCATGATGCTAACATAATGCTTCTGAGATTACTTATTTCTAATTTACTTATTTTAATGATTACTCTAATTTACTTCTTTTAGAATGTTGTCTTTACTTCTTGTTTTTGTGTTTATGGCAATCTTGTTTAAAAACAACTTCATTTGGCTTTTCTGTTGCTGTTAAAACTGTCCTTATGTTTTTCAGCTGCTGTTAAAACTACCCTCATCAGGTTTTTCTGCTTGTTAAAACTATCTCCATCAACCTTTTCAGCTGCTGTTAAAACTATCCTAAAAAACATTTTTATGGAAAATAAACCACCACTGAAATAACACCTTACTGTTTCCTATAAGAGAACAAATATTTTATGCAGAAAGTTTCACATGATTTGGTTACTAATGTTTATCAAAATTAGTAAAAATATTCTAGACACCCTTTATTTAACATGAACAATAATGTCTGACCTCTGCATAGCCTCCTCTGTAGCCACATTCTCCCATATATCCTTTAGATGCAGACATGAAGGATGCCAACTCCATCTGACTGTACGGTGGGCCAAGTTCCATCAAGACCTGCTTGAAGGAGAAAAATCTGGATCCTTCTGCATAAATGTTGTGTTGATACACCTCATCTGCCAGGATGAAAAGTTTCTCTCTCTTGGCAAACTTGATGATCTCCTGGATGTTCTCCTTGGTCAGAACAGAGCCTGTTGGGTTGCCAGGATTGATGACAACGATGGCTCTAGGCTGGCAGTTTGGCCTGGCTTCTGTAATGGCCCGCTCCAGCTCTGAGATGTCTAGAGACCACTTGTTTCTCTCATCCAAGTAGTAGGGAACTGCACTGGCACCAAACTCTGCAATAGCTGCTGAATAAAGAGGGTACTGTGGGATGGGAATCATGATCCCAGCTCTATCTTTTCCGCCTTTTGCTGTCAGCAACAAAGTCAGAACTGATTTGATTCCATCACTGGCTCCAGTGCTCAAGACAATATTAGTTGGGTCCGAGGGATAGCCATCTCTCTCAGAGATGTACTTAGCAACATCCTGTCGGATTACCTGAAGGCCACAGCTGTCAGAATAAGAACCAATGCTGTGACCTTTACAGTCGTTTAGAATTCTTCTTGCCCTGACCTTTGCATCTTCTGGGAAATCGTTGCTGTCCAGTAGGTCTGGGTAAGTACACAATGCCAGAACTTGTCGAATGAAAGTAATTGGTTTCTGCCCAGTGGCATGGCAGTCGCCAATGTTGGCCTTGACTACACGGGCAAAGGGTTTCTTTACCCCTGCTTTCAACTAATTTTTATGGTTGCTTTTCACTAGGTTTTTGATAATATAAACCATTCACTTAACCAATGACCTCCAAAAGTTCTGGTTTTTCTCTTTATTGATCAGGACTTCACCGGCAATTGCCAGTTAACGCAGTCAGTGATATATGGAATAACAGATAAGCCAAACAGATAATGAGAACGTTCTGACTGTGACAAAGCCATTATCTGAACAACAAATGAAGTATGTCTGGATTTCTGTGAGTTTGGATTGGCTGAATAACAGAGCCATGGTATCTCTGTCAGTCATGGACGTAAGCCATGGAATCAAATCCTAACTATCTTCTTTTTTTTTCTATCTCGCTGAAACTGCAAAATGGTGTTTTCTGCAGCCAATGTGGATTGCTTGCATGGGACCTGGTTATGATGGGTTGCATGGGACCAGCTTATGATGGGTTGCTTTGGGCCTGGTTATGATGGGTTGCACTGGACCTGGTTATGATGGGTTGCCTGGGACCTGATTATGAAGGCTTGCATGGCACCTGGTTATGATTGGTAGCATGGGACCTGGTTACGATGGGTTGCATGGGACCTGGTAAAGATGGGCAATTTTTTCAGTTCATGAGCGCATCTAAAAAGCAGGAGGTATACAATACTTCTTCAGCAAACTCCATCACTATGGAGATCATGACAATACCTGCCCTGTTAGCCAGGTTAGGCCTGTTATTGAGGGGAATCAATGGAGAGGCCAAACATGGTCCTGGTCAGCTATGGGTTCACTAGACCTAACACTTATATGTCAGCTATGGGTTCACTAGACCTAACACTTATATGTCAGCTATGGGTTCACTAGCATTAACACTTATATGTCAGCTATGGGTTCACTAGACCTAACACTTATATGTTAGCTATGGGTTCACTAGCATTAACACTTATATGTCAGTTATAGGTTCACTAGACCTAACACTTATATGTCAGCTATGGGTTCACTAGACCTAACACTTATATGTCAGCTATGGTTCACTAGACCTAACACTTATATGTCAGCTATGGTTCACTAGCACTAACACTTGTATGTCAGTTATGGGTTCACTAGCCCTAACACTTATATGTCAGCTATGGGTTCACTAGATCTAACACTTGTATGTCAGCTATGGTTCACTAGACCTAACACTTATATGTCAGTTATGGTTCATTAGCACTAACACTTGTATGTCAGCTATGGTTCACTAGACCTAACACTTATATGTCAGCTATGGTTCACTAGCCCTAACACTTATATGTCAGCTATGGATTCACTAGACCTAACACTTATATGTCAGTTATGGGTTCACTAGCCCTAACACTTATATGTCAGCTATTGTTCACTAGCCTTAACACTTGTATGTCAGCCATGGGTTCACTAGCTCTAACACTTATATGTCAGCTATGGGTTCACTAGATCTAACACTTGTATGTCAGTTATGGTTTACTAGCCCTAACACTTGTATGTCAGTTATGGTTCACTAGCCCTAACACTTGTATGTCAGTTATGGGTTCACTAGACCTAACACTTGTATGTCAGCTATGGGTTCACTAGACCTAACACTTGTATGTCAGTTATGGTTCACTAGCCCTAACACTTGTATGTCAATTGCGGAACTTTGCCTCCCTAACAGCTCTCCTGCAGGCCTCTCGGTTGTGTGCAAGATGCCCTGCCGCTGCTGCATCCATTTGCAGATCGTCAACGATGTCTTGCAGCCATCTTCGTTTTGGTCTTTTATGGCCCCACTAAAAATTTTTTTAAAAAAAGGTTTGGAACCGCTGTACTAGTGATTAAAGTGTGAAAACTGATCAGAGTTCGCATATAATCTACACCAATCAGCACACGCCGTAATGAAATGTGTAATCTGAACATTAATTAACAACCATTATCTCAGATCACAGCTCCTTGAAGCCAAATAATAATTCGCTGCGACCCTCCTGCGCTCCTCCGCCACAAGTGTCCGACGGGGTTAAACAGGGGCATAAGGCCATGTTGTTTACCATATGGTACCTTTTGTGATCCTCCCTTCACATCATCTAACAAAACTCACGGCGCAAAAAGTATACCAGTTAGCTAAAATTAATCAAGACACAAGACATATTACATATCATATATACAAACACATTTAGACTATTGCTTAACAATCTGGGATAGTTGCTCAGTGTCAAATACAAAGAGGCTATACTCACTTCAAAAGCGAACAGTAAAGCTTATTAGTGACAAAGATCAAGCACAAACAACTAACAAGCACAAACGTATCAAAATACTGCCTCTTAAGAACAGGTTCCTCTTCAACAAAGCCAAGTTAGTACATCAAATTCTTTCACGCCATGCCCAGCCTTATCTATGGAACCTGTTTAAATTTAGCCCAGAGCGCAGCCAACGCTTGAACAACATGTGTCTTCCAAAGCCTAGACTTGATCTTTACAAGAAAAGATTTACTTATTCTGCTGCTCATCTTTGGAATACCCCCCCCCCCATCCTATATAATATATATATCCCTTCCTACAACTACAAACTTTTTCATTATCTATTTGATGTTGACTACATGGTTCCATGAATCATAAAACTTATAAAGTTATTTTAGACTGCTCTTACAGACACCGAATTCAGTTATTTGTTTATTCTGAATAGTACTAAAATTTTTCTTTGGTAGATAGTCATTTATATGTGTATGTAGTTAGTCATTTATATATTTATGTAGTTAGTCATTTATATGTGTATCAAAGTCATTTATATGTGTATGTAGTTAATAATTTTTGTGTATATGTAGTTACTTTATTCTTAATTATGTTTGTTTTATGAGCAGCATATTTGAAGAATATTTGGAATAGAGTTCTACGTATGATAAAGGGCAGAATGTCAGACGGACCTGCGTCCCCAATTCTTAATCCTTTTGAAATAAAGATCAATCACTCATTTATCAGACAATCATTGACTTCCACTGTATGCTCTACTACGTCTGTCTGGGCTCATTTTGTGCTCGTTTTTCTTACTAAGAGGAGACCAAAACAACTAAGTCTATATTGTTCATCTGTTTGTGCGTGTGCGTGTGTGTTTGTATCTGTTGTGTTATTTTTATATGTGATTCTCGAAAAAAGCCTTTTGCCGAAATATTGGATTGTTTATGTTCTTCATGTGTATGTGCTCATCTTGCTTTCTGCCATTGTTGTTTCTGCCCACTAAACTGAATCATACACATCCGTCTAACATAAAAATATTGAGTAGGCAACAACAATATACCAAATTATATTAATTTTGGTTGACTTTCCTTAATCAAAGAGGGAAATTTGACCTTCAGGCGACCTGGATACGAGCAGGTATAATTTACTGAAGCCGAGATGGTGCTGCTTCTTCTTTTTTTTTGAGGGGGGGGGGACGGGGAGTGGGATAGAAAGCCACTTTACATGGGGGCATTCTAAATGTTGGTTTTTAAGACTTTGACTGGCGCATTTAACTGTAAATTAACGCATTCACAAGAATCATCCACCAGTTAACTTCAGCCTCTTACTGCTTCGTCACCAAAATCAAAATCACTCACCCACTGTTCCATCACACATGAGTTTCAACCATTTGTAATGAAGTAGGACAGGTAATTGTATCGGACAGAAATAAAATAGTAGTCTCCAGTGTAGAGAGTTAATTTTGGATATTTATAGGCGTGCGCATCGGGAAAATCTGTTGTAAAGTTGGCACGTATTTGCACTCATAGTGAATGAATTTGGAAGAGAAGCACAGAAAATAGGCAGACGAAAAAAAACTGTTGAGGCGGGCAAGAAAGAAGGTTTCAGAAATGTAGCCACGCAAGTTTTTCTTCAAAATCAGTATTTTAGTTAGGCTGTCGAAATAGTAGAATGTAGATTGTAGCCTGTCCTTTTGCAAGAATGCTTAGTATTGGTTAAATTTGTCCTTTTTTAGGACAGTTTCTTCTAGACCTAACACTTGTATGTCAGCTATGGTTCACTAGACCTAACACTTGTATGTCAGCTATGGATCACTAGACCTAACACTTGTATGTCAGTTATGGGTTCACTAGCCTTAACACTTGTATGTCAGTTATGGGTTCACTAGACCTAACACTTGTATGTCAGTTATGGTTCACTGACAGCCATACTGAACAGTGTCTTCATCCCCAATCTTACCCAACACCTCCCATTTGTCAGTGTACTCACTGGTGCTGCTAGTCTCATCCACTGTACTAAGATCCTTCTTTATGTGAAGAGATCACAGTACTTCTGGCCTTGCACAAAATGCAGTGAAGATAACCCTTTAACATTAATTCTGATTTATGTCTCCTGAGAAAAAGGGACTCAATCTTTACATAAAGAAAATCTTAACATTAAGAAGACAGTTGATGGTCATCAACAAAAGCCAACCTCCTCCCCCGCCCCCCCCCCCCCAAACTGGTTCAGTATAAAAACAAAAGGCACAAGATTAAACCAAGCTGACATACTTGTGCACCTTGCTAACATCAGTAACTGTAAATATGAAAAAGGGTCTAGCCTTATTCCATTCTGGGCATGGTTGTATGTCCTGGGAAGCAGCTTTATTCCACTTGGGGCATGGTCATATGTCCTGGGAAGCAGCTTTATTCCACTTGGGGCATGGTCATATGTCCTGGGAAGCAGCTTTATTCCACTTGGGGCATGGTCATATGTCCTGGGAAGCAGCTTTATTCCACTTGGGGCATGGTCATATGTGCTGGGAAGCAGCTTTATTCTGCTTGGGGCATGGTCATATGTCCTGGGAAGGAGCTTTATTCCACTTGGGGTATGGTCACATGTCCTGTGAAGCAGCTTTATTCCACTTGGGGTATGGTCATATGTCCTGTGAAGCAGCAGCTTTATTCCACTTGGGGCATGGTCGTATGTCCTGGGAAGCAGCTTTATTCTGCTTGGGGCATGGTCATATGTCATGGGAAGGAGCTTTATTCCACTTGGGGTATGGTCACATGTCCTGTGAAGCAGCTTTATTCTGCTTGGGGCATGGTCATATGTCCTGGGAAGGAGCTTTATTCCACTTGGGGTATGGTCACATGTCCTGTGAAGCAGCTTTATTCCACTTGGGGTATGGTCATATGTCCTGTGAAGCAGCAGCTTTATTCCACTTGGGGCATGGTCATATGTCCTGTGAAGCAGCAGCTTTATTCCACTTGGGGTATGGTCACATGTCCTGTGAAGCAGCTTTATTCTGCTTGGGGCATGGTCATATGTCATGGGAAGGAGCTTTATTCCACTTGGGGTATGGTCACATGTCCTGTGAAGCAGCAGCTTTATTCCACTTGGGGTATGGTCATATGTCCTGTGAAGCAGCAGCTTTATTCCACTTGGGGCATGGTCGTATGTCCTGTGAAGCAGCTTTATTCCACTTGGGGCATGGTCGTATGTCCTGGGAAGCAGATTTATTCCACTTGAGGCATGGCTGTATGTGTTCGATCTTTGACATCAGGATGTGCTTCTTTGTTTTTAGAGGAATGGTTGCATATTGTAATTGATCTAGCATTTAGCTGGGATTTGCAAACCACTGCCTTTGGCTACATGTAACTAAGTTAATCATGCGCTGGTAGGTGTTTTGGAGGAATTATTTTGCATGTTCCTCGAGTTGTTGTTTGACGCATTTGTGTAAGTCTGATTCGTCCAATTTGATGAGATCCTCCAGTCTGGCTCTTGCTGCTAGCTGGTCAGCCTTTTCATTTCCGTCAACTCTGGCGTGACCCAGGCAGTACATCCAAGTGATGTTTTTGATGTGTGATCTATCAATTATTGTGGCCATTCACTTCTAAATGCTTTTTGTTCTACTTTTTTTTCAGGAGGCTTTGAGAATCATTTATGATGATGATGTGGTGCATTTTCTGGGTCACCAGCCATTTTAATGCTTGTGTGATGGCCTCCATTTCCATGTGCATATTTGTGTGCAGGTGTCTGTACAAGCCCCAGCCATGAGTTTGAGTGTTCCACCTGCTCAGCATGCTGCAAAAGCCCGACCGCTTCTAGTTTCCCTGCTCACTGATCTGTCCTTACTAATGATTATACCTTCAGGAGTTCTGTGTTTCTTAATAAGTTCAATTATTTCATCTTGCATTTTTCCCTCCATCCATTTTCAACACTTTGTTGCAAATGTATTTTAGTGAGATTCTGATGGGCCTCGAGCCAAGTAATCAATTCCAGTTCACCTGGTATATGTTGTGGATCAGTAATTATACTTATGAGTTTTCCCACTTCAGACATCCAGAATTTGCCTCTTTTTAGTCTTGATCCTTTGACTGTGCGAAGGTTATTTCAGATGACCACCATTACATCTGAATCATCCAGCCAGGCGTCTGGAAAATTCCTACATAACACTATTTAACATGTTCAAGGGGATATTTTGAATGCAGTGTCTGATTCGATCTTTTAGGTCCGCAACTGACTGTGATCGGCTAGCATACACCGTGTTCTTGAGATACCCCCACAAAAAGAAGTCTGCACCCAATAACTCCGGTGACCTTGCCGGCCAGTGAATATCCCAAAATCTGGATATAAGACAACTGAGAAATGCTTGTCGCAGCATGGCCATGGACTGACGGGCTGTGTGGGCAGTTGCTCTATCTTGTTGAAACCATATTAGTCTCTTATTTCTGTTGGCCAAGTCTGGAATGAAGTATTCAGTTAGCTTCTGCAGATAAAGATCACTATTAACAGTAAGAAGATGCCAGGTGTCAAAACGTTCCTAACAGCTGATCGCCGAGGGCTACTCTGCAATGCGTGCGGACTTCTTGAATTCGTTCAGGTGTCTCTTGAGTTCTTGGACAACCAGTAGACTTGTTATTAAGACAATTAGTGGTTTCCTTCAATTTTTTGATCCACCTCAAAACTGTTTTATCCTCCGATCGGGAACATTATCATGGGGATGCAACTCAAAATGGAGACGAAACTTTCGTTGTACGGTAATAGACGATTCTCCACTTTTAAAATAAGTTTCAACGGTGAATGCACGATTTTGTGTTCGCCAAGAAGTCAGTGTTAAAAATGACCATTTGTCTGCTTCATATCTGACGCCATTTTTTTTTACATGCATTCAGTTTCTGCACACTACGTCAGTTAATGCAGCTATGCTTTATGCCGGACCTTGTATAATGGGATATTTTTAATGCTTCTGAATTACCTCTCTTCCTCTGCTTTCATTTTGCTCAGCTTATTTCCCGCCACTCATGGTTCTGCCCACTGTTATCACTCTTTCTGTCTTTTTGTAGAATAAACCATACACCCCTATCTACCCTCTTTACTAGAACCAATTTTCCTGCAGTCGTCATTTCTCTTATGTAAATAAACAGAGGTCATTACTTCTTCACTTCCAAGTAGCATCAGTATTTTATATTACATTATCAATCAGTACAACAAGTTACAATAATATATGCTTATTCGTTGATCTTATATTAGACACAAACCTGAGAGTCTCTCCCTCTATCTTAAAATATGTGATTCTACAAGCTTAACGCTTGTACCCACCCAAGTCCAAACAAGAGACACAGAGTTAGCTCTCTTTACCGGAAGTTGTAGTGATGTGGTTAATAGAAAATAAATATGTACGGTTTATTATGTAAAGACGAGTCTTAGAGAACGAACGAGATAAAACATCTTTTCTCCACACATTTTGGTAAAGTGCTATTCAGCTGAAACTCCAGACCTATTTGTATATATTATTTTAAATATTATTCCATAATAATAATGTTATTAATAAGAAAAAAACGTTTATATCTTCTGGGTGAAGATAGTTTTCTGAAAATTAAAAAGCATGCATGCTGTTTTAGTATTAATTTGACTGCTCGAGTTTTAACTTAATTCTAAATCGGTACTTCTTCCAATGATCCACTGCCTGAAGTCAAGAAAATTTGATTTCTTTTCTTTGCGTTTTAATTGACTGTAGTTTACTTTTCAATAAGTGTTTAGTAGAAAATACAATAACGAAATATTTACATTTCTAGTAATTGAAAATGGCGAAAATGAAATGAGATATCAAGTGATACACTATCGACAGCACTATGACAAAAGACTGTCGCGTGATACAGTAGTGCAGTGTGTCGACACTTCGTACTGAGATCCAAGTTAGGGTCACATGTGGCCTGATTCAGAGTCGCAATAAGACATAAATAAAACGTTAGGCCTGGAAGATTTTAGGGAAGTCTTAATGTTTTATGTTTTCAAACCAAATTATTCAAACTTCTTACATCCTTCTCGTGCCGCTAAAAGTCGCATAGGCCCCGCATGGTAGTTCGTCAAGATTTCCTGTCTTCGGCGAGTTTTTCAATCTCATCAAGGGATGTTATGCCCACAGAACTGCCCTCTCTTAACAATGTCTTCTTTAGAGTTTCACGTGGTTTGCCTCTATTTTTTTTTCCAGACCGTTGTGTTCCACTTGATAGCTTGTTTGGGGATTCTCTGATTGTTTCTTCTCATCACAAACCGACATATGTCCATCTTCTTTTTCTGATCACCATTTAGACATGTTGTTGTTTGCTTATCTGTCCTATTTCTGCGTTGTTCTATTAATTAAAATGATTAAATGTTTAAACAAGCACATCGGCTGCTCATTGTAGAGATGACCAACTTTGTATATAATATGAGATCAATGCAAAATGAATGCACGTTTTTGGGTGCTTGAATTTCAATGTTTTTTAAAAATCGTTTTCATGGGATCGTGGTGTCACGTACCAGTGCTGTTTTATGGCCCCATTCATTCATTTGCATGTCAATTGCGGAACTTTGCCTCCCTAACAGCTCTCCTGCAGGCCTCTCGGTTGTGTGCAAGATGCCCTGCCGCTGCTGCATCCATTTGCAGATCGTCAACGATGTCTTGCAGCCATCTTCGTTTTGGTCTTTTATGGCCCCACTAAAAATTTTTTTAAAAAAAGGTTTGGAACCGCTGTACTAGTGATTAAAGTGTGAAAACTGATCAGAGTTCGCATATAATCTACACCAATCAGCACACGCCGTAATGAAATGTGTAATCTGAACATTAATTAACAACCATTATCTCAGATCACAGCTCCTTGAAGCCAAATAATAATTCGCTGCGACCCTCCTGCGCTCCTCCGCCACAAGTGTCCGACGGGGTTAAACAGGGGCATAAGGCCATGTTGTTTACCATATGGTACCTTTTGTGATCCTCCCTTCACATCATCTAACAAAACTCACGGCGCAAAAAGTATACCAGTTAGCTAAAATTAATCAAGACACAAGACATACTACATATCATATATACAAACACATTTAGACTATTGCTTAACAATCTGGGATAGTTGCTCAGTGTCAAATACAAAGAGGCCATACTCACTTCAAAAGCGAACAGTAAAGCTTATTAGTGACAAAGATCAAGCACAAACAACTAACCAGCACAAACGTATCAAAATACTGCCTCTTAAGAACAGGTTCCTCTTCAACAAAGCCAAGTTAGTACATCAAATTCTTTCACGCCATGCCCCGCCTTATCTATGGAACCTGTTTAAATTTAGCCCAGAGCGCAGCCAACGCTTGAACAACATGTGTCTTCCAAAGCCTAGACTTGATCTTTACAAGAAAAGATTTACTTATTCTGCTGCTCATCTTTGGAATACCCCCCCCCCATCCTATATAATATATATCCCTTCCTACAACTACAAACTTTTTCATTATCTATTTGATGTTGACTACATGGTTCCATGAATCATAAAACTTATAAAGTTATTTTAGACTGCTCTTACAGACACCGAATTCAGTTATTTGTTTATTCTGAATAGTACTAAAATTTTTCTTTGGTAGATAGTCATTTATATGTGTATGTAGTTAGTCATTTATATATTTATGTAGTTAGTCATTTATATGTGTATCAAAGTCATTTATATGTGTATGTAGTTAATAATTTTTGTGTATATGTAGTTACTTTATTCTTAATTATGTTTGTTTTATGAGCAGCATATTTGAAGAATATTTGGAATAGAGTTCTACGTATGATAAAGGGCAGAATGTCAGACGGACCTGCGTCCCCAATTCTTAATCCTTTTGAAATAAAGATCAATCACTCATTTATCAGACAATCATTGACTTCCACTGTATGCTCTACTACGTCTGTCTGGGCTCATTTTGTGCTCGTTTTTCTTACTAAGAGGAGACCAAAACAACTAAGTCTATATTGTTCATCTGTTTGTGCGTGTGCGTGTGTGTTTGTATCTGTTGTGTTATTTTTATATGTGATTCTCGAAAAAAGCCTTTTGCCGAAATATTGGATTGTTTTATGTTCTTCATGTGTATGTGCTCATCTTGCTTTCTGCCATTGTTGTTTCTGCCCACTAAACTGAATCATACACATCCGTCTAACATAAAAATATTGAGTAGGCAACAACAATATACCAAATTATATTAATTTTGGTTGATTTTCCTTAATCAAAGAGGGAAATTTGACCTTCAGGCGACCTGGATACGAGCAAGTATAATTTACTGAAGCCGAGATGGTGCTGCTGCTTCTTTTTTTTTTGAGGGCGGGGGGAACGGGGAGTGGGATAGAAAGCCACTTTACATGGGGGCATTCTAAATGTTGGTTTTTAAGACTTTGATTGGCGCATTTAACTGTAAATAAACGCATTCACAAGAATCATCCACCAGTTAACTTCAGCCTCTTACTGCTTCGTCACCAAAATCAAAATCACTCACCCACTGTTCCATCACACATGAGTTTCAACCATTTGTAATAAAGTAGGACTGGTAATTGTTTCGGACAGAAATAAAATAGTAGTCTCCCGTGTAGAGAGTTAATTTTGGATATTTATAGGCGTGCGCATCGGGAAAATCTGTTGTAAAGTTGGCACGTATTTGCACTCATAGTGAATGAATTTGGAAGAGAAGCACAGAAAATAGGCAGACGAAAAAAAACTGTTGAGGCGGGCAAGAAAGAAGGTTTCAGAAATGTAGCCACGCAAGTTTTTCTTCAAAATCAGTATTTTAGTTAGGCTGTCGAAATAGTAGAATATAGATTGTAGCCTGTCCTTTTGCAAGAATGCTTAGTATTGGTTAAATTTGTCCTTTTTTAGGACAGTTTCTTCTGATTTAAGTTTTTGAGAGAGTATGTGATATTATCTGTTGTAGAAGCAAAAATGTTCTTCAACGTCTTGCCGTGTGAAAGGTCTCCCATGAATTTTTCATGAATTTGTGAATTCCATCAGTCTTTTTCACCCCATTTCCTTTTGGCAACATCCACCAACAAATGTGGTTTCATCAATAAGTCTGCTCTAGTCTAACGTCTGGAGTTATGTGAATATTGATGTATGTTTGTGTCACAACTGTGGAGTTGGGATGATCAGTTAATTTTATGTATATAGCTCACAAGTCGTGTATGAACGTTTAGTAAAACCTGGGGTATTTGAAGTTGCATAGAGCGTATCAGTGTAACGAAATGAGGCAAATGTAGCAACTTTATGATGTCATGGAAGTTCCCCAAAACGTTCGAGGCACTCTACAGCCATCAGCAAAAAGAAAAGTAAGCTCAAACGTTGAAGAATATCACGGAGCACCACTGAAAACACTAAAACACTTCTTAGTGGTCCAAACAACAGATCAGTCAAAATTCTGTTTATATTGTTAGCTGGCCGTGAAATGAAAGATAAAATCTTCTTCTTCAGATTCACTATTGCAGATCACACACAAAAAATCCACACCTACTTCAGTATCAAAAAGTTATAATACATTTTTATTTTGGATATATTTCATGCAAAAAATAGTGAAACAATATATTTTTTCCTCTACAGATATTACACAAGGAAAAAATAGCAATCTGTTATAAGTAAATATATTATATATTTTAAAAATATAGAAATATAGATTTATTAGAAAGCTGTTCATATTTTCTTCGTAGTGGTTCGTGTTTCCTTGTATTTTCTAAACGCCTGACAGTGCTTAAATATTTTTATTTTTAAAAATGTCCTGTTAATCCTATTTTCATGATGTGAACACGATTATTCATAATTATCTGTTAATCCTATTTTCATGACGTGAACGCGATAACTCATAATTTTCTGGTAGTTCTATTGTTGTACAGGTTGTCTGACTTACGTTGATGTACAAACTGTTTGTAATTCGCTAGTGACTGTTACAAGACTCTCCAAGTTTAGACTCAACGCTTAAAGAAGTGTGTATAATGAACTGAGTAAATCCTTGTTTTGTGTCGTGTTGACAGCTTTTTCTTTTAAATTGGATATGATGTAATAAGTTGAGCATTCTGGAAAAATTATTGTTCGTTTAGAAACAGTGCTTCTGATTGGTCCAGATATTTAATGAATTAGTATGGAAGACACAACGGGACATGGTTTGATTTTTTAAAAAGCACATTGATTTTTTTAATGATGTACTATATGTGAAAATAGCGTTAAACGATCTATATTTTTAACCCATTCAAGTGTCAAAAATACTTGCTGTAATTTAATGAACACGAGATAATTCTTCTTCTTCTTCTTCTTTTTCTTTTTCTTCTTCTTCTTCTTCTTTCTCGACGTTATACGTGTGCATATTACAAATCCCTTTGTGCATTGTAGGGGCAAAGCGACCCCCAACAATTTGTGCACATGGCTGACAAGATTTGGACAGGTCCTTTGTCTCTCTAACCTTCGAAGTCACTGCATAAAGGCAACTATGAAAAGGTTAGTTATTAACATGGAATTAAAAAACTTCAGTTCTGTTTGTTTGTTTTGTTTAATTTTGCTGTTACCATTCATTCATTTATTCATTTGCTTGTCCCTTGTGGAACTTTTCCTCCCGAACAGCACTCCTGTAGGCCTCTCGGTTGTGAACAAGATGACGTGGTGCTGATGCATCAATTTGCAGAACATCAACGATGTCTTGCAGCCATCTTCTGTTATCATAACCGATACAAATTTTTATGTAACTGGGGTGTATCCTACTCTGAAGTTTCAAACCTAAAAACAGTTCAGAATTAAACAGTTTAGTTGTTTCCCATCTGAACAGCAAAGCCAGACTAACGTGCTGTTAGAAACCAAAGTTTTTGCTGTGAATTTCCTTGCCGGTCAGTTTTATTTTACTCAATGATGTTAATTACAGAACACAGCTGACCAAGACCCTGTCCCACATCTCCGTTGATACCCACAGTAACAGGCCTATCCTGGCTAACGGGGCAGGTATCGGGCTGTCCACATGGTGGTGGAGTATGCTAACGAGGTGCTGCGCATTTCTTGCTTTTCAACTTCACTTGGAGACTTGAAAAAATAATAGCCGTAACCCGCTCTCAATCCGACACTGCGCAGCTGTACCTCAACATTTCCGCCGAATCGGCTGCAAAGATCATCAACTCACAGTTCCAAAAAGAAGAAGAAGAAAGGTAACAGGATTATTGTAATCAAATTATTAGAATAACAGATGATGTT